>JANRGW010041456.1:0-25194 GCA_024733675.1 Psilopsiagon aymara | reverse complement strand
TCGGGATAAGGGCAGGGAGAGATCACTCAGGAATTACCATCATGGACAAAACAGGGAAATTTTTAGTTTAATTCATTACCAATCAAATCAGAGCAGGATAATGAGAAATAAAACCAAATTAAAACACCTTCCTCCATCCTTTGCAGGCTCAAATTTACTCCAAATTTCTCTACCCTATGATATTGTTTGACATGGGGTGTAATCCTTTACAATACAGGTAATAACAGGAGAAAAGATGAGGTGATTTGAAATTTTGGGTGTAATGGAGACAACGAGGTAGATATATCATGTCGACAAGACTTAGAATTAATAACACTGAAAAAGCTTGTGTTAAAGAGAGGCAATAGATGTAATATTTTAGATATGGCCATGCATGCAGTGGATTAATTCTATTGCATATACAATTCTGTAGAAACAACAGCGAAAAGTGGATTGTGTTTGTTTTGAAGGAATTAATTGTGCAAACAAACTCAACTTAGTTCCTGCGTTACTGGGAGAAGTTTAAAGCCACGCTCAAAGTATTTCTGTAACTTGGTAACTGTGACATTAGCAAACAGATGCTCTGAAACTGGTTTAAGATTGCTAAATGAATTCTTTTTGTTGGTGTGCTTGTCTTAATCTAACGAGCAACGAAAGCAAGGCAGAGCAAACCAAAAGTGAAATGCAACAGTGTAGAAAGACCTCAGCATCCACATTGCAACGACCATCAGTCCACGCAAGCCGAGCAGTCAGTTTAATGAGAGACCAGAAGCAAAGGGTAATGTGACAAAGCAGGGGTTTCTGTCTCAGAATTCCAGCTGCTAATTTCATTTTCACTGTGACTTTAATGAGCAAAAGAGTCCATGTGAACAGTACAGCGAATTCAGGGGGAGGAACTGGACACCTGCAAGCATCCATCAGAAAAAACAATAATAACCCCCACAAAAACCTAACTGAAACCAATGCCAACTACTCAGTTTCCATTTATGCCAAAACCCCTCTAACATTTGCACAGAGCAGTTTCGCTTTCCTGAGTCTGACAGAGCCTCTGAGACAGTGGGGGGATGGCTCATGGGGACCCAGCTCCTCAACCCTACCAGGACTGAGCAGCATCATAACCCTGCATTGTCCCATGTAATCCAGTTTGGCGAGAGGCTGAGGGAAATTCCTTAGGGTTCACATCAAAACTCAAAATTCATTGCCAAGCAACTGACACCTCTTCCTACCAACGCTGCCTTCATTTTTGTTCGAGACTGGCAACAGAATGAAAACAACAGGCCAAAGGGAGCTGCTGGTTTGACAAATTCATCCAACAACCTGCAATGTCACCAACTGGAACTAAACACGCCTGGGAAGACAAATTCCTTAACTGTTCAGTGCTGAAGGACAAGGTAGGTAACATTAACTTGGCTAATTGTTGACTTGCTTAGCTAATCTAACATAATCTGCATTGATTAGATTTTGACTTCATGCTGGGTGAGTATACGGCTTCTGTGTGCCGCTCTCTTAATTTGTGGACCGTACCAAAAAGACATCTTTATAACACGTTTAACGCTCCAAAGCTACCAGGGAACAGCAAAGAGAGAGGAGGCAGCCAACTCAACTGGTATTAAAAGGGTCATTAAACTCAGCATTGGGTAAAGGTCTTGTTTTGGGTTGCATTCAATTCCATTAAAACTGAAGTGTAAGCAAAAGGCATTCAAGAGAATTATCCAATGCGAAGTACAGTGTAGACTCTTGTGTGTGTAGCTATACAGAACTTATGGGCTCTCACTGGCTCTTATTCAAGCACCTTTCACAAGTCTTTCAAGACCACAAAGCCTCAGCTCATGGGCTCAATAGCACAACAGCTTAAGGGTGAATATATTTCAATGACCGTAAAGAGATGCCATTTCCTTAGAAAATCCTTAAAGTATGCATGAGAAGAAGAGAGGCAATTTTAAGGCTAATGAAATACTATAAATGCATCATTTTTGGATCACTTTTTGGGGGTTTTACTGCCATGGGGTCAGAAACTCACCCCAGAGTTTATTTAAAGCATTCATTGCTTTAGACAAGGGAAGGAGGGGAGAGCAGAATTTGGTCTGAAGAAATTAAAACTCAAATTTGATGAAGGTAGTTTCTATGTAATAAATATAGAAATACAGGATTCATTGCATTTGGTGCTATGGAGTTTTGGCATAGAAACAACGCTTTTTGCAGCACAGGAGTGTAGAAGTACTCTCCTAGCCAAAAATGAGAAAGCTTGTATGGCTTCATGGGCCTTTAATAGGTACCAAAGTTCACAGCCTTCACCTTGAAGTCTCCAGTTGAAACTTAGATTGATTTTGACGAAAAGTCCTTTCTGTCTGACAGCTCATGTGAGGAGAGTCACTTCATTTCATACCAAATGCATGGCCAACAGCCTCGAGTTTATTATCACAATTGAAAAGTCCATTGGCAGTCCCAGAGGCACCACAGACCACTGGAAGTCAACCCTGCCTTTCTGGGTCTGAGAGAAGCTGAGGTGCGGTAGGGAAAGCCAAACAGAAACAAATCTAGGAGCATTATAACTCTTCCGTGGAAGAGCTCACAAATTTAATTGCTTGAGCCTCTCTGCAGGAGCAGAATTTACCTACTTTGTCAGGCAAGGCTGCCAGGTGGCTGATGTATGATTCCATAGAGCTGAGTTTTCCGGTTTGTGGAAAAGGAAAATGAGCATTTTAGGTCATGACCGCTTGGGAAAGAGGTGATTTTCTTCAGATAATAATATGCCTTTTTCTGTCCCAGGAGGGAAAAATCATCATAGGGCAATTTTGGCAAACGACAAAAATGAGGTTCAGTTGTGTGCCTCAGCTATATCCCAAAATTAGGTGGGATGAGCTGAGCTACATTGACCCAGCTTGTCCTCTGCATTTGCTGCACGACAAAGACTTTCCAATACAGCTCCTATTACCTAACTCAATATACATTTTCTTATTTCAAATAAAGCTGAAGAAGCAATGAAGCAAAGAAATAAGCCTATATTCATCCAAATTTTAAGTTGTTTTTACTCACATCAGAGGAAAGTTCAACTGCCTTTCCTGGAATAATTGACGTGTTTGTAGAAAAGGAATTTAAAGGACTCAGCATGTTCATGAAATGTGGATTTCAACTCTTCCTAAATAAATGTGCCAGGCTAAATATTTGCAAACACATCCATTCAGGAGCCTGAAATGCAAGCTGATTGCTCTGACCAACTGCAGATAAAAGTATTCATATCATTAAGCAATAATAATCAGTTATTACACTTAAATAACAATTAAGTAGTCATTGCCTATTAGTGACAATCCTAGGAAGAGACAGTGAGGTTGAATTAAGGCTCCTGGCAAAGGACGCATTCAGCTTTACTGTTTTAGTTAAATCTCATGTTGGCACTGCTTCATGCATCCGTACTATATATATGGGATATGGAAGTAAATCCAATGAAGCCACGCCTGAAACCCTTATTTTACTGCTTGGGTTACTGCAGATCATATAGTACGAAGAGCCCAATATTATAACATGGACAAAAAGCAAATTTTGATAAATCAAAGTAAATTATCACCATAAGATGAGATTTTACATACATGTATTTACCTATGCACATACACATGCATTTATGATAAGAGTCTGTGGACTGATTTTTACAAAACTCTGGGGAAATAGTTCTATGTTAAGGAGAAACCACATATAATTGAGGATTTAATTATTTATCATGACCTGGGGCAGCTTTAAATTATGAACTTTTCACATTTATGGCAGAGGATATCAACCGTTTTTTCTCTGTACAAGTCCCATTGCTTCTTTAACAGCTCAGTTTTTTCCAGTTAGTGCATGGGACAGATTCCGTCGATAGGTGAGCAAAGCAGCAGTGATTTCAGTCAACAAGTGACGTACATGTACATCTAAGGACTATGTTTTGTTCTGTATGGAACAACCACTCTCCCTTCTCTATGTCTGTAAGTGCAATAACTGCATTGCATCATTTAAATCAGAAACATGGAAATTACCCAAAAAGCTGAGGTATCCAATTTGTGCAGGAGAACCAAACACCTTTGCTAGGTCAAGAAAAGTTATTATTTCCATGACTACCAGCAAATATTAATTGCCATAATAGGTTCTTATTCAGGGAGTTGTTAGCTTTGCAAAGTACTTTATGACAAAACCATTAACTACAGAGAAAAGTTTTCAAAATACAACTGAAACATGGAATAAATTAGAGCTGCTTAGCATCTCCAAGAATGGTACATGCAATGTTCTTCTTCATTCATGTCTTCTGCAGTGAAAACAACACAAATATCTTGTTAAAAACCTGTTAATTCCCATAATCTTCCTGGTTACCAACCCTATATAAATAGAATTATTACATCTCCAACTCCTCTTCTTGTGGTTCCTATTGATTTCTACTACTTTACTACAAAGCTTGCAAATGATCAACACAACGTTACAGAAAATCCAGCTGTATTTGCTGGTGGGACTCTCTACTGGTTCCCAGCCTGTCATGAAGGGAAAGCCATCTCACTGAGGATGTGTCAAAACAATGAATGTCTAAAACTGTGACAGTGGAAAAAATGATAGCTGATCTTCGTAATACATAATGCAAAGCACGAGCTCATTTAGCCTACTCTAGACAATGATTAATTTTGAATCTTCCCCACTCCAAGGCTAAAAGTGTTCTAGCTTTAGGTAATATGCCTTTTTTTTTTAATCTTTTATAGTATTGAAGGTACTTTCAGGTGTTCAAATTTGTTACCTGAGCAAAGCATCTTGGCAGATGCTTGGTTTTGCTGGTCCCATTCTTCTTGTTGCTTGTAATGAATGAAACTGCCAGAATCACAGTCAGTCTGCAGCTGCTATGGTAAGAAATACTCAGAAATGACTCAGATTGCAGAAGACTGTACCAGCATCAAAGCCAGGTGTAAGTTTGTCTGAAATCTCTCCATGACCAGTCCCAAGCTAATTCCCTGCTGAAATCTTGGTCAAGTCAGATAACACCTAACAAATACTGCAATAAAAGCACACTTCTGCAACTGTACATATTGGGAACGCCCCATGAAAGGGACAGTCAGTTACAGTAGTACTTTGTGATGTGATTTAAACCTGTGCTAGAAAGCCATAGTTTCTCAGCATAGGGGCAACAGCTACCTGAGGACCAATGGCTGTGGTATCCAGCCTTGGAAGCTTAGAGGAGCCAAGTTGGTTTTGCTGGCTAGGCTATCTCTGTAGAACTGCTCACTGAGTCACTGATTTATTCTTGTCAAGAAAATAGAGTTTGAAGACTAAGAAGGTATTAAGATGTACAGGGAATCATAACATTTGAAGCCTATGTTCCATCATTCTTGAAAGAAAAAAAAAAATCCATATGTTCATGTGGGATTATTGGAAAACACAGGTATACTTCTAACCCCAACTCAAGGCTGCCTTCTCTTCTTTGACTGTGAGATCATCAGAGCACAGAGCACCAAGTGTTCTGAATTGATGTTGCTCCTTGTATAACAGAGACAGATTTTGATAGTTACCCAGGTTTTACAATAATGACAATAATAACTCTAGCATCAGTGGGAGTTCTGCCTGTGAGGGGGGAGGTTACAACGAATATTTCCAAGCTATTTACTAGTTGGGAAGGTCAACTACATACAGCATCAGTCATCAATTTGTACGTAATTATAGGCTTAAACTTTACAGTTTCTACACCAAATTCCACACCACCGAGACGTGTTAAAAAAAGAGTAGTTTTCATCATTGTGGAACAAAAGCACTAAAGCATCTTGTGATTGTAATATAGAGAAAAGATGCTATTGAGTGACACATCTGTCTCCCAGGTCCTGAAAGGAAATACAATATGCTTTGACTTATCTAGTGCTGGCTTCAGGCATTCAACCTAAACAGTCATTTCAGAGTTTTACAGAAGACAACACAAAATACTGTGCAATCACAGACAACAGCTTTTGATGACAAAGAGCAAATAGAGCGGGAATCCTTTCAGTTTAACAATGTAGATAAAAGGACATTTTTGTATTTCCAAATGATACTCAAGGCTCAGGTGTTGCAGACAATATAAAAATAGTGCAGTATTGCTTCCCTCCGCTGCACTTTTACTTCTGGAGTTAGTTCACCTACATTGATTCACTGCTAAAGCTCATTCTCTATCAGCTTCATACCCCTTTTTTTGTATGAGGTCAGTGCATAATAGAAAAATAATACTGAACTTAGGAGGAAAAATAAGTGAGGATGTGTATGAGACTACAGCTGAAATTGCCTCCTTGCTCCATTTGGTTCTTTAAGAACAAGAAAGCAGAATTCTCTCATGCCTTGTTTCCATTGTCTGTCATATACAATGACATTTTTTTCCAGAGCAAATGTTACCCTGAAATACTAAAATCAAGTATTCTGCATACTGGCTGAAGAAGATGAGAAACAAGGGAAGGATTAAAAACCACGGGTATACCTGGTCGTCCACTGTAATAGGCAATTATAGCCTCCAACATTTTCATTTATAAACCATTTCCAATGGCTTCAGTGGAAATTCTCATTAATTCTGATACCTAAGACTCAGAAAGTTTACACCAACAAAGGTGGCTCCTCCAGGCAACACACACAGACTCCTATTAAGCTGTGTACAGTACGACCCCAGTGCTGTGAGTTAGAGCCGTCACATCGATGGGGCTCTTTGCATTGACTTCATCGAGCCTTTGATCAGCCTTTAGCATGGGACTGGCCTGGGAGACAACAGCCACAGGCTGATACTCATTATTCAAAAGCTATAGGGGATGAAGAACACATGACAAAAGCTGGCACATTAATTCAGGATTTGAATATAATCCCAACAGTAGCTCCCTAGGGAGTTTCCTGTTTACCTGCTCGCTACAATTGAGTCCTCCATAAATAAATTATAGGGATCATTCTTTTAAATATAGATTCTATTTATTATCTTTATAAAGTATTGAGTTGGATTGGAAAGTGTCCAGGACCTCTTAAGCTGAACCCCAGAACCGGGCACCCACTTAAAACTGGATCAACAGAATGAACTGCAATAGTACCACCTACTTAGTCATAGACAGAAGACTAGGGAGAAAGACTGCAAAATAAAGGCAAATCAAAAAAAGAGAAAGGTTTGGTGTATTTTTTAGTAGTATATTCATTTTTCAGGATGTACATTGATAAAGGTCACTGGCGACAGTGACTCTATTGACTGATCAAAGGCCATTGAAGTCAATAGAGGTCTCCAAGGAGCCTCATTTGATCCCTGGTGTCAGACATATGCCAACCATTTCCTCAGAATAAGAAACTGCTTAGACTGTGGTGAGTTTGAACAGCAGCCCACAAGATCCATTGTCATTCCTTCCTCCCAGGATCTCGGGTGTAGGAGAAGGTACCCTGCAGGAGTGTGAAGCAAGATCAGACAAGTATGTATTGGGAAATACATCAAGTTGGCAGAAAGATGAAGATGCCTTAGAGGCAGATGAGCGTGTAAAAAATGTGACAAACATGCATTCAAAGTGAAAATAAATATTTCCTTTTTCACTAAGGGAAGGTAAACATGCCACCAAAGCACAACAGAACTGCAACCATCCGATTTCACAGTGGCCTTTCATAGCACCAACATCACACTCCTGCTCCCTCGACCTCCAGTGGAAAACAGCAAAATCAGACCTGAAGTTTGCCTTGAGCTAGGCATAATATAACCCAGCACTAACTGGGAATTTTGGCCAAATATCTGCATATAGATGATAGACAGAATTACAGCGTTGTTCCTTCAGTTTTACTTGTCTCTTTCTCCTCTAAATGCCAGCACTTTATAGGTTCTTTTCTCTTTTTTATTCTTCACAAAAGCACTTTCAGTCCAGCATAATTTTCCAGGCAAATTGCACACTTGTCAGATCACTTGATTAAGAGCCCCGTATTCATTACTATAAAAACCAACATGCTCGCTGAATCATTAAAAAGCAGATTGGTCAGTAATAATAATCAGTTTTCTGCTAATAAATACAGCCCGGCATGCCTAATTCTGTGTCTTACTCAAATACCAACAATGAAGAATTTAACTTTTAAAAAGTCCATTACTGAATGTAATATTAGTGCATTGGTCTTAGTAAGAAGCATTACTAGTGTCTTTAAAGGGCAGCCAGTTCATGTATTAATTATGTTACTTGAAGAGTGCATTGATTTCTTGAAAATCTCTTCAAGCCTAAAAGCAATTTGAATATTGTATATGGCTAAACCCTCTCAATCAACTTGACTACAAAAAAAGAAGAGAGACATACTTGAATTCAAGACCTAGTGTTGGCAATGAAAGCACAGTTAAATGAGTTCAGTGCATTATTCATCACTGTATGTCCGTGTGACAAATGCCCGCAGGGACACACAGCAATCCTGACCAACTCCGTCCGGGCTGGCCAGGAGGGAAGAGCTACAATGGGAAAGTGGGTCACCGAACAAGGCTGCAGAGGGATATTATGTGGAAGCAGAAGGTACTCTGAGAACCTCATGTGGGTAGAAATGGTGGAGAAAGATTTGCAGGGAGGAGCAGGATGGCATCGCAGGGTGCTGTAGTCACATATGGTTGATACCCTCAGCAGTGCAGGACTGGGGTCTGCAACTTGCTGCTCTGCTTGTACCAGTGTTCATAAGACTGATAAAAATTGTCTCATCATTAACCAACATAGCACAACTCTTTGTAGTACTGATGCTGAGTATTTTAAACAGACCTTCATAAATAAGTTGTATCAGTGAGTTAATTTCCACTTATATCAATAATTGAGTAATGAATATGTTAGGATATTCGCATTGTGTAACAAATCTCAGGTTGAAATTCTATGCTTAGACTGTTGTCAGCTTTTGGTTGCATCTTATTTAAGATCTAGATCTGATTTTTTGATTGAATATGATCAATCAGGCATTAATTCTTCTTTTTACTGCTTTCAACCTCTGTGTTTTCCTAGAAGACATCCTTCAGGCACAATCCTCATCCCTTTGTGCAATGAAAGCTCCCAATCCCATAAAGATGTCTCCCAGGAAAGAGCTGTATCAGCCTCTCTTGCTTTCCTGATAAACTTCTATTTATACAACAATATATATAAAAGAAATCCATCTATAATCATTTCTGACAGCACTTGACAAGGGTCAAGAGAATTTCACATTCTGGAAATAAAGAACTTCACACTGCTGGAGGTTCACCTGAAACCACCTGCAGTTCAGGAGTGCTCCCAACAATTGCTCTGTAGAGCAAGCATGCTCTGTGAAAATCCTTTGAAAAGGAAAAAGGTCAGGAAATCGTTCCTTTTACAAGGATGATCTTGGTAGTACATAAAGGAGTTCTTGACAATACGAACTAATGTCTATAGAACAAAGCAACAGAAGCATGATTATTGACATCCTACCAACTTCTTACAATTGCTCATTATTGCTATAATGCAGATTATTTCTTCAAAAGAAAAGTTCTCATTCTGACATGAAAGATTTAAAGTGGTTTGCTCCCTCCACACTACCATGAGTCCTTAACTCACAGGCTAAAGAAATCAAAAGGGAGACCAAAGAAAGTGGAGTATATGGGCACATAGGGAAGAGCATGTTAACGCAAGGAGTCAGTGTGATAGCTCTCAGAGATGCAGTCTGAAATAACAATATGGAGTTGAATATGGGCTTGTAAACTAAGTAAAAACACAGAACTCCCCCCCCCCCCAACACAAACCCAACCTCTTACTACTGAAACGTTGCTGAAAGCAAATCCTTTGATGAGAAATTTAACATTTGAAACTCTGATTTGTTCATCCCAGTCTAATTCACTAGACCTGAGCAAGTTCCAGAGTTAAGAATATGAATTTCAGGAGTGTTCTTGGTTGGTGATAGGTGCTGCCTAATGGCAGGAAGTCATTTCCCTGCTCCGAAGAAGCTCCTGGTTTCTGTGTGATTTAAAATGCCACCAGAAATAAAGGAATTATCAAGGCTTGGCCTTGATGTACGAGCCTATTTAAATCCCTGGGGTGAGACACTAAGGAGTACTCTTCCAAAACAGCCTGAACAGGATCATTAAGCAGTGCAATAATAGCTTGGAATTGGTTCCTGCAGTACAAGGATGAAGCTGTAGTGGGTGTGCTGGAGAGAGCTGCTCAATTACAGGCAGCTGAATAGAAAGGCTAAATAGGACACGGGGTACACCAAACATTTCAAGCTGCTGAAAGGCTGCAGGTGGAACTGAGTAAGCACCAAACACTCCTCCTTACAGATTCAGGTCAGAGTGAAAGGTAGGATACTTGAAGGGATTTGGCCTTTCAAAGGCATCCTTTGGGGAGAAGTAATCCTTCTGTGGCTGATAGTCCAGACTCTCACATCCAAAGCTAGGGATCATGGTCCAGGACTGTTCCGTATCTCTGAAAATGAAATCAGCTGAACCTTTGGAAGCTCAGGATATGTAGTGGGTTGTTTTGGTTGGTTGCTATTTCATCACATGCACTTGTGCTAATGGGACTGCTCAGGTAAGAAGAGATGAGCAAGCACATAAGGTTTTGCAGAGCCTAGACTTGCCTTTAAGAGCTTATACCTAATATTATTATTCTATACCTAGTATTGTGAGAGAAAAATCCAAACAAAGGGCTGTGAGAACCACAGCTGGCCCCCAGCTGCATCACTTGTTAGTCAAAGTGCTGCTCTCTCCTTAGCTGGTCTCGAATGGAGCCTTTGATTTTCTCTACTCTCTCACTGGGTTGCTGAAACCTTTTAATAAAGGCTTCAGAAATAACCAGTGGTAAATATTGTGCTTCTGCTTTGCATTCTTGGCTTGTTTGGGCTCTCACTGATCAAGCTCATGGGCAACTGTCCAAGGCCTTATGAAAACCTCTCCATCCAGTCCCACTAAAGACAATTGAGAACTCAGGATGGTCTCCAACCATCTCCTCCATTTTGTCTCCTCAAACATGAAACCCACAGAAAACTTTTTAAGAGATACCTCTTCTGATAGGTCTTTCTCTTCCTCAACAATTACCGTGCAATAAACTATTTTACTGGTTTTGCTTACATACTGTATTTCTGAAAACAAAACAATAAATGCTGTAAACCCAATAAAACGTACTAGGCCAGTGTTTTATTACAAACAAGCCAATACCATACACTGCAGCATATTTTTCAGCTCAATGCACCAGGATTCTTATTGTCCAGGTGAATGTTCCTGGCTGTAAATCGCAGCACTATAGCTCTTTTCCAGAGCACTCTAAAACTTCTTTAGGTTGATGTGCCTTAAAACATTCCTAGTCCTTGGATAAATTTATGGGGAAGATAAAGCTCGGTGGGTTTATGCCAAGGTGGTTTTAACTTTGCTAGCCACCCCACAAGCACTCTGAGTGGAGACTGCAGGGTTGAGCTCTAAGTTCTTCAGCATCCCAGGCAGACCTTGCAGACACAGCTTGCAGGGAGCTGGAATGGCAGCAACTGATCCAGAGATGGGCTATTCACTAACTTTGAGTGATGGTGCCCAAAGCAAGAATGCTGCATGTCTTTCTAGCAATTATCATACTTAACCATAGCTAGGAATAAGACAAATACTAAATAAAAAAGCCTTGTGTAAGGCTTTTCAGTATGGTTCCTCTAACTTTACCTATGCATCTTCTTCAGCCATCACTGACTGCCCCAGAAACAAACCCTTCAGCAAGGACTTCTCAGAGCAGCTATCCTGCATATCTAGATGGAGCATTTCTAATACGGAATCATATCATACCATAGGGCCACAGTCCTCTACATCAGCAACCTTGTCAAAACCAGCTTCACAAGGCAGGAGCATCATGTATAGCTCATGGTCCACTGCCCGAGACTCAGCTGAAACCCATTCTGCTGGTGTGGAAGCCACAACACAAACCAAACCATGAGCACACAAACTAAGTGATGATTTCTTAAGATGCCTTTTTTTGCTAACTCAGTGTCTGCATCTGTAGATGGGTAGAATAATAACATGCACCCATACAAAAAATAGCACAGCCATTAATTACAGCAATTTGCTTTTCTGACTGCTGAATAAAGCAAGTGGTTGATTTTTGATGATTTTACACAGTATTAATGCAGATGTTATTTTTTGCTGAAGCAATCTCCAGCTCTCTGCAGTACACATGAAGTGGCAGTAGATTACTGGAATACATTTCCTTAGTGACTGTCGGAATAATTTCATGCCCAGGAGAAAGCAGTTTTCCTAATACACCTTCAATCTTGTCAGCAGCACTTGGAGCCAGCAAGACTTGCCCGTCAGTCTCTGACAAGCACAGCAGGGCAAGGAGTTTAAAACAATCCTTTCCAGAACTCTGTGTCATGCTTTACCATGTTATGATAAAGATCAGCTCCTTTTCCTTGGCTACAATAGGTGAACATCCCCAAAGAATGAATTCTACATATTGTTCCTGACAGCTGCCACTCAAAATAACCAGTGACTAAAACCAGCGTTGAGTAAGGAAGACAAAAGTACTTCAAGGCTGGAGATGACCTCTGAGATCAGATATTAACATGATTGAAGTCAATGTTGTAATCTGTGCAGGAGACATATTTCTCTGCCTTGCACCCTGCCATTAATCACTTCCCTGTGTATGACTGCTGCTTTACTTAGCACATGGCCAACCCAACCTGTGAAGTCCTTGGTATTACCTTCCTGCTCCCTTAACATGTTATAAATGCACAGATAAATTCTAGAAAATAGGGCACACATTTACAGGAAGAAAGTTCCATTAAGAGAAAATACTTTGGGCATTAAATTTAGCCAGTTATTTGCATGATCTTTTCCAATTCTCACCTTTAATTTCGTCTTCCTGTCAAAAAAGGCTTAAGATCAAATAGAACTTGATCCTATTATACGGAAATCCATCATAGGCTTCCAAGTGATCTCGCTGAAGTGCAATTAGGAGGACATAAATATGATAATGAAGCTGTTACATCACATCTTCCTAGTCTGATCCTGTACGAGCTTACTTTACTCATCTATTTATAAGCTTTGATGCATATGTCATTGGAGGAAGATGCATTTACTCCTTGCCTTGGCCGTTATAGCAGGGATAGCTGTTCCTGTCAGCCGCACCATAGGTAACCCCTGGGCAGCATGTCCTGAAAGCCAGCAAGGTTTCTGTGGGAAGCATATTTGAGAGCTAAAGCTCCTTCCCAGTCTTTACCATTGCCCTAATCTGGGTAGTCAGTCTCACTCCCCTCGATCCAAACTTGCTCCTTCAGCATATGACAGTGTCCTGGACTCTCGAACAGGGCAACCCCAGGCAAGCTGAAGACTCTACAGCTTGACAGCAGGATCTTAGCTGTGATCAAGTGGCCAACAGAGAACCAGTGCAAGTCTTGGGACACTCATGACATTTGCTGTCACTGAAAAAGCCCTGCTTGACTGATGTCTATGACACTGATGTAAATGCAGCACCACAGTGGGAAGATCTTCCCTGCATGGCTCTTCACAGAACTTCAAGTAAAGAGCACGCAGTTCTGCAGAGGAGAGAAATCCTCAAGGGCAAGTGTGTCACTGAAGTCAACTTAAATCACATGAGTGATAACTCCACTGGGAGAACAGCGCACATCAGTCATCAGTGCTCCTGCTTAATATCCCCTGTTTTGGAATATTCCTGCTGTCAGTCATTTTGCTCATCTGCTGGGCAGCCAGGAGGATGAACAGAATTACTCTTAGCAGACTAAAGCTACGGACCATTGGAAACAGTCTCTAACAAGAACACTCAACAAGCACCTGAGACTGATAATTCATCATTTTCACTGCTTTCTTATAGGTACCTGACTAAAGGTGTCACATTAACAGCCCTGGCAACTAAAATCCTCCATCTCAGAGGCACGGCATGCACAGCAGCCTTGCAGCTCACCACTTTCCTTGCACTGATGAGAGAGGTGCCTGCATTCTTGGATGATGGATGTCTTTCCCCAATGGTTATAGCTACTAGAAAAGCTCTTTCTGGGTGCAACAAATAGTGCTAGATTTTTATTACATCCTTTTATGAAAAGTACACTCTAAAGGGAGATAGTATCACAAATGTCTTTTTCAACATGGGAAACTGAGGCTGAGAGCAATAAAATGATTTGCTCAAGGTTAAAAAAGGACTTGCAAAACCAGAAATGAACCGCAGATCTCTTGAGCTCAAACCTCCGTTGACAAGGCTGCCTGGTTAGATTAGTGCTTGATAAAAGACTGGGAGGTTTTCCCCTGTCATCTGCACTGCAGCCTTTTTTCCCTTCAATCTCCTCAGACGTTGCTCCTAAAATCATCTTAGCTCATTGCTCTTTGCACAGCAAGTTCCCCTTGGAGTCCTTCCAGTGTTATCTGCTCCAAAACCATATTAAATACCATATTCTTGTCTTTAAATAGGAAACTGTCCATAATAGTTCTCAGCATAGTCAACATATAGTGTATCCTGCAGTGCTTCCAGTGCCAAACAGATCCACAGCAATCAGCTTTTCTCTCCCACATTCCTAGGATTCCTTCCACTTAATCTCTTGTATGTGGGGAGAAACCCCAGCGAAATCTCAGCAACATCTGCTTTATCTTCCTTAAAATTTATTCTAATCCCTCTGCTATGATGGTCAGAAAGTCTAGTCCTGATCCTAGGTTTACAAGTGACAGAGTCCGCTTTAGATCTACTTAGAAAACACCACCAAAAAGACCAAAACCACTGTTTTTCTCTACATTCACTCCCACCTAAAATGCAACGAAATTGAACCAGAGCAGACCCATGCTACTCAACACTCACCAAACCAAGCAGTTGATCAACAAATCTTCAAGCAAAACAGTTGTGAAGTTTAGGACACAAAACTGATGTTTAACCTTGGTATGTGCTTGAGCACATAACACAACCATGGCGCAAAGGACACTGCCTGTGCTCATTCAGGAGCATTCCTCCAAGAGCCTAAGAGTCCTGCATCTTGGAAGCTCAACAGCTTCAGACTGCCAGGTCGTAACACCCTGATGAGTATCTGTTACAAAAGGAGGAAAAAAGCCCCGACACGCTCCTGAATTAATATTGATTTCATGTCAATTGCTTTATATTCCCACTTACAGAGGCTGCAGGTCACTGATGGAGGAGATCCTCAGAAAGCAAAATTAAAACGAACTGTCATCCAGCAGCAGTGAAACACAAGTTTTCCTAATAAGCAATAATGATTTAGAAGACTGCAGCATCTCTAGTTATTCCGTAGCACGGTAGATATATAACTCTCTCCCCTTTCCTTCAGCAGCTCATAAATCTAGCAGGGGTTATGCTTAACTTGAAGATCAAACAATCAGCAGGTACTGATAAACACAGAAGCATCTTCAAAGTTCATGATAAAATACCAATCTGGGCTAAGAGTAGCTTTTTTTCCTAGGAAGACCTGATGTTTGAAGTATAATGATAGATCTCCAGATTAGATGGCTCCCATAATCTTTTTAGCACTATTTTTCTTGTTTCCTGTTATTAGCTGACAATTGCTCTCACAGTACAGCTTCTTCCCTCACATACACCTACATCAACCACATCAAAGTCAGGTGTGACCCAGGAGAGCATCAAACCCGAAACACCAAAAGTGCATTCAGCAATGCCTTTGTATATCCAAAGTAGCTGGGTCCATCTGGTGGAGTTGCTCCACAACCTACAGAGCAAACTAATTTCACAACAGACATAATACTCGTGGGTCTTTTCCTCCTATAGATGCAATTTTCATTGTGTTTGTGTTCTTCATCCTCTCTTCGGGTCCTCTGTTCTCATCCTGTATTCCTCTTCTATTCCTCATTTTTTCCTACCCTTCTATTTTCTCTCAGCTGAGAGACCCGATTACCTTTACAGAGTGGAGAATGAGACTGCTTGTCTTGCTGCAGCTCAGATATGATCTCCCTGCTGTAGCTATACATCAGATCAAAGTGTAGTTTTACAGATCACTTTGCCTTCCTTACTTCCAAATCCCCAAACAGATTTAAGAGCATTTACCTTTCTGATTCTTTTCTTTAGACCTGAATTCATCCTTTACTCCCTCACTACGGTTGCAAGCTAATAGGAGAATAATGAGAAGGTGCTTTCAGCATTTGAGTTACACCTCGGAGTTTCCGACGAGCAACCTCGAGCAAGCTGATGCCTATCCAAAACCAAAATGGGGGCTCAGCTGTCAAAGTGCCTTTAATTAGTTGAGCCCAGTTGCTGCTTTCTGAGCACCAGCCTACACCATTAGAAATATGATAGTACTTTATGGGGAATACATAGCAGAACATGAGTAAATGTCCAGTTAAATGGGGCACGGTTTCCAAAGGAGTTTCGCACGCCTGACTCGGATAGCATGATCGATGTTAAAACTCAGATCACTAGTGTTTGAGCAACCATCCTGTGTGTACAGAGACCTAAGGTCTCTCAGTCATCCTTTGTGGTGATAAGTCCCTTGACCTCTCCAAATCTGGACTTAAAACTGAAATCCAAATTTCAATGCAGCTGAAAGCCCAGACCACTGCATAAGGCACGTCTTACTAACGTTAAAGGAGCAGGAGGGAAGAGATGAGCTGGCCATCCTGTTTGCAGCCTTCTCCTTTGCCCTCATTAATGTTTTATTAATATTTCATACGACATGAAAGCACATTTTCCTTTGTGTCTGGCATTAAATGCTGATCAATATGAATGTTTGATTCATATCTCTGTGAAAGGGACAGCAAGAGAGAATAGGAGGGAGATTGGAGATATGATTTACATGAACTTCAATAAGGCTGTTAAAACAGCAAGGCTAGTGAAATAATCAATTGGACAAGGAACTTAGCTAACAAACGAGACCTGGGCTGTGACAGCAGCTGGTTAACATTCAGTTAGGGCTGTGGAAGGAGGAACTGTGAGTCTGTGGGATATTTTCCACCGTCTTCCCTGTGAGGGTGCCCAGAGAAGCTGTGGCTGCCCCATCCCTGTCAGTGTTCAAGGCCAGGTTGGACACAGGGGCTTGGAGCACCTGCTCTATGGCAGGGGTTGGAACTGGGGGAGCTTTAAGGATGCTTCCAACCCAGACCAGTCTGGGATTCTATGATCTGAAAACTCACTGCACAGTGAGGCAGGGACAAAGAAAGGGAATGCAAGGAAACAGCTTTCCTGTGTGTGCTCCGGAGAGATGCAGTCTGACTAGAGATCCAGACAGAGACTTTCTTTGTTGTGAGGCCAGACAGGGCTTGGGCAGCAAGAGAAGCCCCAGCTGGAGAGAATGAACTTTCAAAGGAAGCAAAAGAGAGCTGGAGGAGGTGAAAATGAAGGTGCTGGGCAGGGGGGACACAGATGACATGCTCTGAGCCGCAGGCACATATGGTTATGCCAGTGGCATAACCGTAGTGATGTAGTGGAACGCTGGGATTAAAGCCTGGTGATGCCTTGTAAAAATGAACCTCCAGCAAGGCTTGCTGGGTGAGGTGATGCACAAACAGACCAAGAGTTGGGACCGAGTCAGCTGGGATAGTATGGAAAAGCAAAGGGAATTGTGACATGAAGAGGTATAGCCTCCTTATCAAGGGAGGAGGGACACTGCCCAGCGCCTGAAAAACCTCAGTGTCACAAATAAATGAAAGGTAGGTCACAGAGGCACCATATTTTTAATTGCTTGGTAATAGAGCCTGCATTTGAACACAGCAGAACCACCAAGGAGCAAGAGCTTTCTGCCAGCTTCTGTAATGAAAACAGGACCCGGCTGAGCAGAGGAGACATCCAGAGAATTTATGCTCCAGAGCTATTCTCAACTTGCTCCTATATTTTCCAATAGTAGTAACCAAAGGAAAAGCTGTTCATACAACTGATATTTCTGGTAAACACGTAGAGATGTCTCTAACTGTTGCCAAAACCAGGGGTTACACAATCCCTCACGCTTGAACAGAGCAGCATGTTCTGAGCAGCAAAGGGAAATGGAAAAACAAGACTGGGGTAAGAAATGCTCCATAATGCAGTAATGGTCAGATGCTGTACACCTGCTTGGTTGCCTACAGCCTTTTGCAGGCTTGACCTGGGTGGTTATCTGATTCAGACTGATGCTTTAATGCCTCTTCTGCTCTGGAATATCCATTCTCAGTCCCCAGGGGGCAGCTCCCAGATGCCCACCAAAGATAACAGACACAGTAATATTAAAAGCTCTCTAAGCTGGTGGCTCTACCCGACCAATAACATATTGGCAAGATCTGAGAAATTGTTAGAGAGAAACTGTCCTGCAAAATGCAGATATGCCTATGCAGAAGTGGAAAATTACTATCAAACCTTTAGGACTGCAGGAAACTTCAAAGCTAATTTGTGCATTCATCTAAAACTTGAGTCTCCCGGTTAGTGGTGTCACACTGCTCTGTTAGTTATCCTTCTAATTAGAACAGCACAGACATGGGCACAGCGCAGATAATAGCTCAGATAACAGAACTATACAGGTTAGAGAGCTGGTGTGGAGTTGATCCAGGACAACTTTGATTTGGACTATTCCTTTACTAGGCAAATGTCTTGTGTACCAGGAGAAAAACTACTCTGCATCATGTTGGTTTTGGAGTACTTAACAATCAGAGACAGGGTGGGTATGATTATTTCTGCTACATGACTGCAGCTGCACTGTTCTCACTTTCAGGTACTGAAGTTCAAGTGTAAACCACTCTATTTTCCATGTAGAGATTAACAAAGGGGACACATGCACTAGCAGAACTCAAGTCCTAAAATAGGTGGAAATAGGTTACAGCATTTTAGCTGCTTTCTTCCCAAGACTCTTTCATGTAGTGAGCCACTTCACTTTCAGTGAGTCATTTCAGAGCAATTTAAAGCTGGGGCAAACACAACCTTTCCTTTGCAGGTGAAGAAAACTTGTCACAGAGAAGCATGCTTTTCTTTTTCAGGAAAGGGTTGAAGGAAATATGTTTAGAAAGAGACTTCTAGGAGAGAAATTCAAGTGTAGTTCTTTACATGCCTCATATGATCTGTTAGACCAAAGCTTGACTGTAACATTCAGTAACTGCGACCTCACACAGTGCATTTCAATGCACTACATGGTCCTTTGCTCTTCAGTAAATGTTGGTCTATCCAAAGAACGCATTTTCTTATGTAAATGCTTCAGCAAATTTGCTCTTCAAAAGCATGGATATTCAGGATTACTTCCTGAAGGTTATGGAAATTGCTGCTCAGTTGACTGTAACTGCTCTAGCTCACACAAGCTGAGATCAAGCCCCAAATCTCCAGACTAGTAAGAGAGAGTTCCTCATGCTCATCATATTGGATCTTCCCTGACAAAGAATGGCTTTATTAATGACTATACAGGAATGCTATTTAAATAAGGCCCTTGCTGTTCTTTAAACCCCAGGCTCTCTTAAGCTGAAGCTGTTGGAACAATTTTCTGAACCATTAGTTTAGGCAACTATCAATTGCCAGTAATACTCTTCCCATTCTCCTCCAGGAAAAGCATTGACCATAGAAATACAGAGTAATTCCAGGGGCTCCCCTGCCAGGGGGAGTACCAGGATCCGGAGCAATCCCAGTCCTGGGGCAATCCCAGCCACTGGACAAGTGAAGCAGCTTTGGTAGGATGATTTTCAGTATCTAGAACAGCAATTTTATGTCCTGGGTCCACTTTTTGCTGCCCCAGAATGTGTGAGCTCAAAGCATCCCTGAAGAGAAAAAGGGATACCCCCTCCCAAAAGTTAGGCCTTTGCTAATGGGCTCAGAGCTGACCACTAACAGTTGCAAAGGCTCCAAATTTGCATTTGCAGATCCTTGTTTAGCTCAATAATTTCAGCTCATCACTTAATCCCTTCTGCTCATTACGTCTGCTGTGTGCAAGGAAAAAAATTAGCACAGGATTGCTGCCTTATAATCATCTGAGTGAGCTGCTAACCTGACAGACTGCAGTGGTGGGGAGCAGTGGCAGAGCTTTTTATTCAAACTAGAAAGTAGTAAAATCTCATACTAGTTATTTCCTTGCAGTTCATGTCAAAGCGAGAGAGCCTGAGCTAACCCTTGGAGAGAAGAAAAGGGAAAATAAATAGATCATCAGCCCCTACAGAAAATGTCCTGCCAGTGATTGCGGATTTATGAATTCATACGGAGGCACATCTCCACACAGAGCTGAATTGTCTAGTCATTTGAAAGATAAATACTGCAGATGGGTGAATAATTCACTTGTACAAATGTTCACCGAAAACAAATTAACTGGCTTGTGTGTACAGGTGATGTGAAATGGTAATAGTTATTTTACAGAATGTTTGAGAAGGCAGTTTCTAAAACCCAGCCAGCCTATCGCAATAAGTACCTAAGCTACCAAGATCTCCACACCTTTAGAGACTTGTCCAGTGTTACCTTCCAAAGGGGTACCAAAGGGGATGCTAATTCCATCATCGCTGTGCGCATACAGAAGGCTGCAGCGATGACAGCTGGCAGTGATTGTTGCAGAAACAAACACACAGCTGTATTTCACACAGGAACATCAACATCAGCTCCTCTTTAAAGTCAGACTGGAATAGAAGGGGGGTTAAAAGACAGACAGAGGGGTGTTTTCTGCCTGCCCAGGAGTTGCTCACACTGTGCCAAGAGGAAGACACTGTGCTGACTCTGTTGGCATTCATCACCAGCCAGATTAAGTCGATAAAAAGGGGATTATGGGCACTCCGTTTGCAGCACAACACAGACATAAAAATATAATAAGTTACTGAGATAATGAGGCAGCAGGACATAAACCCTCCTGCATACAAAGGGAGCCTGTGCTTCCAGAACCAACAATTTCCTTCGAAGCACATGCTCCCTGCAAGCGCTGGGCAGCAGCTCCTCATAACTCCTCGCACTGTTTCCTCCATCTCATTTAGGAGTATTCCCAGAGGTTGGAAGTGAAAAATATGATTATCCTCCAAGCTGCCTGGGTGTTTTTCCTCTAAAATCCTATTGCCTTCCCCATGGCAATAACAGCCCCTGTTTGGGATGGGGTGGGAGCTCCAAACACAGCTCCCCAAAACCAAACCTCAGCACAGGTTTGAGCCTGTTGGTTTTACTAATGACCTAAAGGGACACAGACCTCCATAAATCTACAACTAGTAATTTGTTCCTCTAATTCAGCTTGGAAAAGCAGCAAAACCCATAAAGGAAGGAGATCCTAACAAATGTTCATTCCTGAATTTTGATCCTACTATAAAAACCATTTCAGGAATGTTTTGCTTAAGATATTCTGTATAAGACAGCACAGATTTGATCAAAAAAAATGGGTTCTATCACCATAAAAAATCGCGCATCCCAAATGGAGTCGCATCCGTCTACTCCCAACCAATATCTACAGTCATTATCCAGGGTATAGTGGAAACATCCCATTTTATTTTTCCATCTTCCCTTTCTTTTTCTTTCCTGCTGCTCTTTGAATTTGCCTTTGCCCCTGGTCCAAGGAGGAAAGCCCTTTATCAAACTGAGCCTTTCCTACAGGAATATTTCCAACACAGACCTGTGTAAATATACAGTATCTCAATTACCCTCCAATAGTTCTAACATTTTGGGTTTGAAATGTTGCCCTCTAATGGCCTTCACCATCCTATTCATCATGGTGACCCTTCAAAGTCCTGCCACACACTAATAACAGGAGCGACATTTCGGGAGCAGGCGGAGCTGCCTGTGATATACACCGAATGCCCAATGGAAATATTTTACTTCCACACCAGCCAATATATGAGATGCAGCTACAGGGATTTAAATATGATACTCAGGCTCATTAGTAAAGCAAGCATAGATAACAAGGATTTACTGAACGGTACTGTCCGACTTGGCCAGCTTGCCCAAAGGGACCATTAAGATGCTAGAGAAGTTTCTTTTGTCTGTATTTTTGGGGGAATGAAGTCGGTATTCAGGAGCTCCTGTGAGTTCAGCAAAACCCCCTCAGACACTTGAGTTCTGCCTGTTCAAAACTCGGACAAGTAACACTTCGGCGTGAAGGACTCTCATGCCTGTAAGTACATTTCTCCTTATCATAAGCCAGCCTGGTGCTGCCTGGCCCAGTCTACCCCAGGAGCACTGCAGGAAGCCTACGTCTGGAACAACCAGCTGCCATGAAGGGCACATCTTCCTAACGCAGAGCAATGGCACAGCTCACCCGAAAGCCAGCTGCTGCCAAAACCCACACAGCCAGCAAGCAGCTCTATATATTTTCCTTACAGATATCACATATCAAACCCCTCTATGTTTCAGCACACACTGGTCTGTGCTGACCATCACATTGCCATGCTGCTGTCGTGTATCAGTTCAGAGCTTGGGCTATTCTTACACAAATACAACCCCTGAAGGTGACATTACCTGAATTTTGAATGCTAACCAGTGAGACATGAGATTAGCTCAGGGTACAGGTTTCCTTTCAGCACATAAGCACAAATCTCTATCACTGCAAATCTGAATTCATTGAGTTCTGCAAGGTCCTTTTGAACTGTATGTTTATCCTGACCCTTCTCCTTGCCCCGCATTAGTATAATGTCCAAATGACAGGGCACGTAAAAGCTGGTTGTGATATCTGTTAATGGATCTGCAGCAGATAAAAGGCCCAAATATTTCTCCCCTCCCCTTCAAGCCCTGGACTGGCAATGAGGAGTTTTTATGCATTTGAACTGCAATGTGCTCCTCGTTGCCTTTAATCTGCCTTTGCAGATCAGTTCAGGAAAGGTTGATATTAGAGAAGTGTTTACTTCAGCTTAATTCATTAACGTTTATGAAGTGCTGTCAAAACACAAAGTGGTGTATGTTTAGTGAGGGTGACTTTAATATTATTGTGGCTTCAACTAATCCATAAATAATGATGGGACAAAATGCTATCAATAACTGTCATTGTGGCTCTATTGCATCTACTTGGAGTTCATTTTTGGCCTTTGATTATTCTACAGAACTTTCTTGCCTGTGTACAAGTAAAGCACAATCCACCCTGGTTCTATGTATCTTCTTCAGTCTGGCTATTATTAACCACTTTTCAAGGTTTCTAAAGTCAATATTGAGTCCTTTTGGACATAGGACTTTAATTCATGGTATAGACAGCAAGGTTTGCATGGAGAGCTATGATCTTTTATTAAACCAGTGAATACAGTTGGAGAACAAAAAAGCTTTTGGGCACACAAGCTTTTCTTTAGGTCGGAAGCTTTGCATTGTGAAGAGCCGCATGGCATAGCTACAGCTGCATCACTGGTGCATTTGTACAGGGTGAACCTTTAACAGAAACCATTTTATTCCTGAAAAGCAGCCATTTTCACCCAGAATTGCATTGGAAAGAAAGCAGATTTCTTTAGCACTTTGTTAGGTCAGTGAGGGTACATCTTCACAGTGCTATGGAAGACGGTATAGAGACGTCGGAAATGACACTGACCCAAGGTGGCAAGGACAACTCAACATTGTGCAAGTATCAGCCTGGGTCCTGAATTATATACCTCTATTGGTGCACTGGTATAACCAGCCTGGCTTTTTATGTGGTTCCTCTGCTCCCAGTTTTAAAATGATCTTCCCCTTTAGGAAGTTAAGACATGTCCTAAATCTGATAGATGGTAAGGATGACACGGTGTCAGCAAGCTTTGCTTTGGGCTAGAGCACAGTGGTTGCACAAGGGCTGTCCATCCACATCTGCACAGTGGTTCTATCTATAGGATAAGGAAAAAGTTGCACATCCTCATTTTGAGGTTTCTTCCATCACTATAACCTTTGAAGATGCATCCAACCGTTTGTTCACTGGTTCAAGGGATCATCAGAAATTTGCACTCCTTATAACTCCCTTTTCAAACCAGATGGATTATCTATTGCAGTCACCTGGGGAAAAAGAATCCCTTTTCTGCCTAACCAACACTTCACATCAATCAGGTTAATATTAGCACATTTCCTACTTATAACTACAAACATTTGTAGGCTTCCTAAGTGATGAAAGCTCAGCCCATCCCATCATGTCAAATCACCTCTGGGCTGTCTGATGAGTGAAGCAGAAACCCAGCACTCAGCCTGCCCTGTGGAAGGTCCAGCGTTAGCAGTGCCTACCATGGGGCTCTCAGCTCTGCAGAGGAAAGGTGCCCAGGCAGCGAGGTGGTGCCCTCCGGCAGATCCACGGGGGTACCACCCCCATGTAAAGCTCTCTCCTTGTTCCATTTAATAACCTGACACCAGTTCCAGGGCAGCCCCTTGCCAGGCTCTTCCAGCCTCAGGATACAGGGATGAGCATACAGTGAGAGCAGGGGAAAGAGGTCAGGCTAGAAAGCAGAGCACTCGCTGGCTTTGAGGCCAGCAAGGAAATACTACAGAGCCCTAAGTCTCTAGTCTATAAATAAAAAGAACCCTGATGCCAAAGGCACTTGAAAGGGATATGATTAATCTGAGTCATTCAGCTCCATCCAAACACTCAAGTGTATTAAAACCCCCTATAACAGAGTCATAAGCCCACATTCACAGTAAAAGCACAGGCAAATGTACCCCAGCGCACTCCCAATGCGCACATATAAAGGTCTTCAGCTGGAAGAAATACAATTATTTCCCTCCCCAGATTTATTTCAGAATTTGCTTAGCCTAATAGAGAAGTAGCATTGTTGATGTATATACATATATATGCTGCTGCACTGCCTTGCGTATTGGATGTGCTCAGCTGATAAATTCACTTGTCCATTACTTTTCAGTGCTTAGCAATAATTTTCTAACACAAAACGCGTAATTGCCACATATACCTTTAAGGTGTATATATTCTCATGTCTTTCCATAGGATTTGCCCACTTCTTTCTCATTAATACAAACTGAGCTAAGTGATTAAATTTAATGTATCTGTTCCAAACTGCCCCATATCCATTCATATCATGATAGTCTTGAAGAATACCTATAGTGCGGCTCTTGAGTTGGGTTTTTTACAGAGCTATTAATAGTATATACTTATCAGAAAGTAACTAGCTGGCACATACACTTGCACATTCTGAAAGTTTCATGACTTCAATAACTTCCATTTCAATTTAGCTTCCAGAGCATGGGGATCCTCTCTCCTTTGAGCCCCTGCCTGAGGCGTTGCACTAGGGAGGAGCTGGCTGAGCAGGCAAAGGCCATCAACAACATCACAGACATGCAAACAGCATAACAGAGCTCTCCCTGCTGGAATCAAATCCTTCCTCAAACAAGCTTACATGGATTCTTTCTTAATATCATACCACAGAATTCTATCAAAGAATGGTTTGGGTTGGAAGGGACCTTAAAGCTCATCCAGTTCCAACCCCTGCCACGGGCAGGGACACCTTCCATAGAGCAGAGTGCTCCAAGCCCCTGTGTC
>JANRGW010041454.1:15392-29762 GCA_024733675.1 Psilopsiagon aymara | reverse complement strand
GGGGAGCGGAGGGGCCTCTGCCGGCGGCGCGGGCGGCCCCGGTGTCTTCATCCCCGCCGAGCTGTGGGCGGCGGCGGGGTTCGGCGCTGCCGCAACGGGCGCTGTGGCCGCCCCGGGAGGAGGAGGAGGAGGAGGAGGAAGCGGCGGCGGTGGAGCCCCCATCGCGGCGGCGGCGGCGGCCGCGGGGGCCGCGCTCCTCACGCACTCCGCCTTCTGGGACCCTACGGTCAGCGGTGACTGGGACAGCGAGCGGCCCAGCGCGGCCTGCCTGCTGCGGATCAAACGGTGAGAGCCCCGGGGCTCCGCGGAGGGCCGCGACCCCCTCATCCCCGCAGCCCTCCCGGCGGTATCTGCCCGCTGGGCCGCAGCGGCGGCCTTGGGGAGCCGGGGACAGGCGTCGGTCTCTGCCGTTATCCCGCGGCTCTCCTGACGTGGACCCCGTTCCCTTTGGCCCCAGGGTGCTCCTTGCCCCGAGAGCCGCGTGAGGATGGAGCCTCTCACCTCGCCCTGCCCAAGCCCCGGTACCCGCATCCGGGGGCTCCTTCTCCTTCCCTGTCCGCTGCTGTGGGGCGTGGGGCAGCCGAGCTGAGTGCATGGCTCCAATCCTGCCCCCGGGATCCCCTCGGAGGTGCTGTGAGCGGGGAGGAGAGCTTCCCAGGCCCTATCAACACGAGGTGTTTGTACTAAACCTGCTCTTAGCAGGCCTCCTGCCTGCCCTGCCCACCCATTTGGCTGCCCGGCCGCTTTGCTCGTGTACCTAAACCTGGCGTATCCATAGCCTCTGCTAGAACAAGCAGCATAGCACCATAGAATAGTTAGGGATGGAAACGACACGAAGATCACCCAGTTCCAACCCTTGCCGTGGGCAGGGACGCCTCACACTAAACCAGGACACCCAAGGCTGTGTTCAACACGGCCAGGGATTGTTGAAACGCTGGCGCTGGTTCAACGAGTCCTTCCTCTTCCTTTGGAGCAAGGATCCCTGCCTGCCAGGCTCTTGCTCATCCTTGTTCTGGAGCTTGTCTAATGTCTTCCGAAGGCAGCAGCGGGTAATGGGGTGGTTTCCAATGCAAACACTGAAAGCTCTAACCTTGTAACGGTGGCAGGAAGGGGAGGCTCCCCCCTTGCTCTCGTTTGTTCTCACCTTGAAACCTGCCCGAGCCCTGATGGCTTCCCAAATGGGAAGGTCGAGTGGGAGCCTGTTCCGGAGCTCGGTGGGGTTGGGATTATGGGAGGATGATGGGGGTGCTGAAAGGTAACAGAGGACTGTGAATGGAGCAGAGTTGTAGGTGAGTCGGTGTTCTCCAGTTCACTTGGGGTGAGTTCATAGAGGGACAAGGCCATGGGGAGGAAGTTCTGTGTGTGCACGCACATCCAGCCTGCTCCTGAGCCCACCGTCTGCTTAAACCCGTGTTTCTCAGAGCAGAAACCTCTCAAAGGCCGTTGAACCA
This sequence comes from Psilopsiagon aymara, assembly GCA_024733675.1. Lineage (NCBI taxonomy): Eukaryota > Metazoa > Chordata > Aves > Psittaciformes > Psittacidae > Psilopsiagon > Psilopsiagon aymara. Next base: position 28,311 of record JANRGW010041454.1, on the reverse strand, counting down.
TGGCATGTCTGGGGACAGCAAATGACGGGTTAGGAAAGGGATCCGTAAATAGGCTGAGTGTGAAGAGGGAAAGCAAAGGGAGGGAAAGGTCTTCCTTTAACCAACAAACCTCACCTCGGAGCGCTTCTGAACGACTGCTTTAGGGGAGGTTACGGCTGAGGTGCTGTGTGCTGGAGCTGAACCCGAGGCAGCCGTTAGTCAAGGTGTGCTTGGTCTGGGGCCTCCCACGTTACTCCATTGGAATGCTGCTTGTGCTCAGGACATTCCTCAGCTCTTCTGAGGGACGACCTGAAGAAGCTCAGCCAGAAACCAGGCAGGGGCCAAAGAGCAATTCCTACCCCTCTGCAGGTTGCCATCTTAAAAGTGCATCCCTTTGCATCCCTGTCATCCAGAAGGTTCAGTGCCTCGAGGGCTGATGAAGCCAAGGGAGATCTTGACTAATTCCTGTTCCCTCTGTTCAGGGATATCATGTCCATTTACAAGGAGCCGCCGCCGGGAATGTTCGTTGTGCCTGATCCCCAGGACATGACCAAGGTAAGAGAAGATTTGGCGCTGCTTCAGCTTTTCCCTTCTCTGTACGTTGCTGTTGATGCCTGCTCTGAGGGGTTGCCCGCATGGAGTGTTCCCTTAATGTGTTGAGAGGAGTCAGGGTGAGCCTCACAAGAGCATCATGAGGCTCCGGTGTTCCTGCTGACATTGAGATGGGCTGGATTTAAAATGGGACGAGGCTCTCAAGGAGACCGGGAGAGATCCCATCACAGGACCTGGGGAGCTTCCACAGATAGAGCCAGCTCTGCTTTAGTGGCCCTGTGAACCAGTGGGGTGCTGCTCCAGCTTATTTCATCCTCTTGATCCTTGAAAACAGTCAGTAGAGCAGCACAAAGAAGAGGGAGCTCCGTGGAAGGCTCTTGGCCATGGGGGGCTTCTCAGAGAAGCTGGAACATCCACCAGCACCAAGCAGGGCTGGAGCATCCCTGCCCTGCCTGTGGAGATGCTGAGCTGTGTGAGCTGGCAGCGATGTGTCCCTGTCCTGCCGTGCTGGGCTCCCACAGGTACCGGGTACCCTGTGCAGCCTCTCCCATCACATCACCCTCCAGCAGAGCTGCATTCCAGGGACACTGTGGCCCCTCCTGCCCTGCTTCTTCCCATCCTGGCTCTTGGCCTTTTCCAGGAGTGTGAATTCCCAGTTATTCCAGCAGGGAGTGGGGAGGCAGAGATTGCTCAGACGGTCTTCCTGATCCCGTGTATTTCTTGGCTGGTGCTGCCCCTTCTCCAGCCAGTGTCGCCTGCTCTGGCTGTGCTGAGCGTGTGCCTATGTGTGGGGTGGCTTTGCTTTTCCTCTGCTGCACACAAAGGATTCCTCCAAAGTCCTCCCATGGAAGCACCTGCCTGACCTGCGGCCCTTTGGGTTCGGGGGCAGCACAAAGGCAGTGTCTGTGCAGAGCCACGTCCTCCTTACTCTGCCATCCCTCCCAGTGTGCAGCTGAAGGGGACAAAAGGGCCTTCATCCCAAGTGTGGGGCTGTAGAACACCAGCCCTGGGGCTTCCAGCCGAAACCCTGGCAAGGTGGGAGGATTATGGAAGGAGGCTGCTTGGATCACTTGTGGAAGAAGCTTCCTCAATAGCATGAAGGGAGCAGAGAGCTCCTGCTCTGCAATGGGGATCTTTGAGGGTAATTAACATGGAGACAATAGGGTCTTAATTTTGGATCCTGGCAGAGGAAATGCAGTGATTGGCTTTAAGAAGACCAAATGAGACCATCGAATTGAGGAATGCCGTTGTTTTGGCAGGAATTCTGCTGGCATGGAGTGCTTTTACCTTTATTCGGAAAGGAGTGAAATTCCTTTTCCTGCATACTTGCAGTCTTTAAGCACCTGGCCTGGGCTTCAGTCTGGTTTGGACAGTGTGGAGGTGGCTGGGAAGCAGCTCCTGTGGCCTCTGGCCAAGCCTCTCCCTTGGAAACCTGCTTTGCACATGGAGCGCGGCAGAGGGGAGGGAAGTGCGCAGCAGCGGGAGGAAAAGGGAAGCAAAGGGATGGAGGGAGGGGGAAGCACGGCCTGCACATGGCCTGTGCCTGTGGAAGGTGCTGCCTCCCTCCGTGCTGCTGCCGGGGTGGAGGTTTCTCGCCTTCGGTTGGCTTTGTGGAGGATTGGATGGTGCTGCACAGTGTTGAAGTGGTGCGCAAGACGGGCTTTTGTTTTCCAGATTCATGCATTGATCACAGGCCCATTTGACACGCCTTATGAAGGGGGTTTCTTCTTGTTCCTGTTTCGCTGTCCTCCAGATTATCCCATCCACCCACCAAGGGTCAAACTGATGACAACGGGAAATAACACAGTGAGGTTTAACCCCAACTTCTACCGCAATGGGAAAGTCTGCCTGAGTATTCTGGGGTAAGAGGAGCCTTTGGCTGTTTTGATGGGAAGTCAGGAGGTGGCTGCGGGCTGTGCTCTGCCTCACGCATCCTTCGCAGTGCATTGTGCCCTCATCTCGCCCCAGGTGTGTGCTTGGATGCACCTTTCTGCTTCTGTGGAGTTGTGCGCGGAATCAGAGCCGTGAAGCAGCACAAATCCCTCTCCTGAGTTTTAAGTTGTCTTTAAAAGCACTTGAGAAGGGACCGGGGGAAGCACAAAGCTCAGTGGATGCTGCTGCTTTTCTCCTGCTTCCCCTTGCAGAGCCTCGGACCAAGCACTGCTTTTGCGCTTCGCAGCCTGGTCTTTAATGCTGTTTGAATGAAGGGATTTGTGGGTTTAATTTCCTCTCTCTGTGTGGGTTTAAAAGAAATAAATAAATAGAATTAAAAGCCAAAATCTTCCTTGAGAGCCATTTGAGTGCTCTGGGCTTCCACCTACGCGTAGTATGTGGGGCTGAGCAGTGGGTGTAATGATTTACAAGCGCTGCTCCCATGCTGCCTGTTCAAACAGGCTCCGCTGCTGCCAGTGCTGGTTGTTCACCTGCCTGAGTTTTAAACATGGACTGAATGGCTCTGGCAGAGGATCCTTGGCTGTGGTGTGGGATTCCCAACCCCAGCCAGGAAAGAAAGGCTTTTGCTGAGCCTCTAGGCTGGCGCAGCTGGGCTGTGCCAGGTTCTTTCTGCTGTAGAGAGGTAGGAACAGCAGTCAGGTGAGGAAGGGGCAGTGATGGCTTCACCTGCTCTAAGGTGGTTATAAGACCGCCTTTGCTGGGATGGTTTCGGCAGTGCTGGGCATGTACCGCTTACACCAAAGTCTGAGTAGCTGAAACCATCAGGTGATAGATACCGGCTCGGGGCTGGGTGAGGGCTGCGTGGTGCTGGGAAGCATCTTCCCCAGTGGAGGAGGCTTCCTGATGCAGCGAGCTGGATGCCAGCGCCTGCAGGGCACGGCGATGTGTAGGGCGCACGTGTATCTCAGGGGTCTGAATGCCCCCATGCAAGCTGCCTTCTTGCTTATGCAGTTGTAGCCCCCCCAGCATGGAAGCTGAGTTATTGAAGAGTGAACAAAGAGCCTCAGCCTTAGCAGGAATGGGAAGCACAGAGGGAACTGCCAATGAAAGGATTTAGGAGGATCGTATGTGGGTCAGCACATCCTTGTTCAGCTCACAGGGAGACAGGTCTGTAGCTGGAAGTAGGATATTAAGGGCAAGCAGCAGAACAGCTTTTTCTGCTTATGCTGTTCTGTGCAAAGGATTTTGCTACCCTGTGTGTCTGAAACGGGCACCTTATTCCCACAGCAGAGCATCCATGAGTGCTTTTGACGGCCGTCCTTGTGCAGTTTGTTACAGCCTCCACAAGTGGTTGTCTTCTTTGGGTCTGAAAATGAGATTGCAGCGCTGGCAAGTTGTTGGGTTTGACTCCTGGGAGTGTTGCTCCAGGCTGCTGTGTCAGATGATAGCCACACATCCAAAGCTCCCTGTGGCATGCTGGGGAATACTGCTTTTCCTCATGTGTGCTGCAGTGGAGTGAGGTTCACCGACCCCTCCTGCCTCGCTCAGCTAAAGTACTGCTTTAGTTGAGAGAATAAATTACTTGGACCCTGAAAACTTCTTCGATGCTCAGTGCTTTCTGTGTCTGTAGCAGCTCTTCCTCTTCCTGTCGCATTCCTGTGAGGGGCAGCCCTGGTTTCCCAAGCTTTCTGCTCTGCGGTCGTTGGAGGGATGGTGCTTCCTGAGCTGATCCTGCCTCCTTAATGCTGCTTTTCTGTTTTGATGCCCAGCACTTGGACCGGGCCTGCCTGGAGCCCAGCGCAGTGCATCTCTTCAGTCCTCATCTCCATCCAGTCTCTGATGACTGAGAACCCTTATCACAACGAGCCTGGCTTTGAGCAGGTGAGAGTGGAAGGCGGCTCAGCCCTGGGTTTGCAGCTCTTGGCCTCTTCCCCCCACACCTTCCTTGGGGGGTGGCAAATCCCAGTCTGGGAATGGGGACAAAAATAGGTTATGTTGCTTGGCTCTTCTCCAGCTTGCTCTGCCTCCAGTCAGAGCTTGAGGGGGAGTTGGAAGGCAGCTCTGAACCAGAGGCTGCTTGGCTCTCCTATGTGTAAGGTAACTGAAGAACATGAGGCATTCGAGAAGTTGCCGGGGAGATGGGAGGGCTCTTCATTTCCCTGCTACATGACTCCTGAAATGGCTTCCGTGGGCCCTGCTGTCATGCAGGCACCACACTGCTCAGCTTCTCATGGTCGCCAGCATCTTGGAAGCAGGCAGGTTTCTGTGCTGCCTCCATCAGTTGACCTCCGGAGACACGTCAAATCTTGCCAGCTTTTCACTTGCAGTGTAAATGAGCTCAGCACACACAGAGCAGACAAAACCATTGTGGGATCATGCACTGGCGAGGTTCATCAGGCGGGGATGAAGAGCCATTGCAGTTGTGTGGACTCACTGGGCCAAATTCTCTTTCCAGGAGAGACACCCTGGGGACAGCAAGAACTATAACGAATGCATTCGGCACGAGACCATTCGAGTAGCAGTGTGTGACATGCTGGAAGGAAAGTGTCCCTGTCCTGAGCCACTACGGTATGGAAGAGGGGCATGGAGGGAGCGTAAGAAAGGGGGTGTGGGAAGCAGGATAAACTTCTCTGGCTGCTATTCCTGGGCTCCTGAGAGTTGCTTCTGGGAAGAGCGAGTCTTTCACTCTGCCCGGTCCACCAAAGAGTCGTTTTGGTTCCCCTGAAGCGAATGGCTGCATCTGCGTGGTACCCAGGGGCTGAGCACTGACAGAGGCTGTGTTCTGGGTACAATGGCTGCATCCTCACATTTGTGTTGGGGGATAAATGTGCCTTGTCTTATGAAGGGGGAGAAACCCCCTCAGAGGGAGGGGAGCACAGCTGCGGTGGGAGCACGTGCAGCATCTCGTCAGCTGCAGTGATGCTGTGGTTCGTTTCGCTCTGTGTCCTGCCTCGCTGTACCCTGGTAGTTGTCTGGGACACCCTGTCTGGGTGTCCACGCTGACTGCATAAACTGGAGTTCAGTGGGGTGGCGTGGCCCTGGATGATGTGGCTGTTGTAACACTGTCATTTTGTGTTGATTGTTTGCTCTCTCCTTGCATTCAGGGGTGTAATGGAGAAATCCTTCATGGAATACTATGACTTCTATGAAGGGGTGTGTAAAGAGAGACTTTATCTCCAAGGACAGACAATGCAGGTGAGTGGCAGATGATTGTCTTGTTGATAACACACTGCCTTAGATGAGGGTGCATCCTTAGAGACGATTTGTAGCACCTGGAGTACACGGGTATTTTCTGTGAAATGCCTCTTCCAACTTTGAAGCCACCATGAAACTGAGACCTTCCTGTGGGCATCCCCAGGCTCAGAGTACATGTGCAGTGTTTCCAAGGCTGAGTGCTGCACCTCAGGCACTCTCCAGGCAGGCAGGTTCTTCTTTCAGCGGTGGAACCAGTACGTAGAGTGTGCTTTCATGTGGTGTTAAGCAGGGAGGGCACGTGTCACTTATCCAGTGCTGGTGGCCTCTGAACTCCACTGCAGTACTTTCCTCTTGGTGACTGGTAGTTTCTCTTCTTCCGAGGTTTCTTTGCTCATGCAGCAGATAGGAACATTTCTCTGATGCTTCTTGTTCTGTCAGGTACCATTGCAAGTGGCTGATTGAGTTAAAGCTACTAGGGCAGGAAAGAGGTGGAGGAACAGTGACAACACGGCAGACACATGGAGACAGGTTGAATACAGGAGCTTGTTGTTGCAGGAAAGTAGACTTTACAGATTGCCAAGCTATTTGCATGTGAACAGACGTGTCTCCCTCTCTCATCTGCCACCTCTTGTCTGACTCATTGAGAAAATCCACTTCCAAGAAAGGATGGAGGTGGTTGATGTAATGATCTTGTGTCTCTGAGCCCCTTTTTTCCTGTCAGTGCCATCAGTGGCTGTAATTCAGAAACTGAAAGCGCTCCCAAAGCAGGAGAGTTCATGTCTGGAGTGAGAAGTTTCCATAAGGAAGGTGTGTGCCTGACTTACAGCTGCATACAGTACTGATCTAAAAGCCATGCAGTGAAGTTTGGTGCCATTAGAGGGGTGCCAGGTGTGGCCCGCTCTTGTTTCTTCTTCATGGAGCTGGTGCTCAGTTGCTTTCTCCAGGGTCTATGAAGATGGTGGTGTTGTGCTCAGCACCCAGAGGTGCTGAGGGATGGTTTTCTGGCAGCTTGCTTTCTGCCTCTTGCAGGAAGGATGCTGCTCCATGTTAACAGGCTGATCTCTGGTTTTGTTCCAGGACCCTTTTGGTGAGAAACGAGGCCACTTTGACTATCAGTCCCTATTGGTGCGTTTGCAAGGAATTCGGCAGAAGGTGCACGAGAAACACCAGCAGGAGAACACAGAAATAGACTCTGAGAGCAGCTCCTCTGAGACAGAGACAGACACTCAGGGTTGCCCTAAAGCTTAGAGCTGCGTTAACGGTGGAGAGGCCAAGCCATGGGGATGTTCTGTCTTCACACTCGAGGGTACCCCTGACTGACTTGACAACCAAACCAAGGCCAGAGCGGAGCAAACTGTGCGATATCTTCAGTCTCCTTTTCCTGCTCTGCTGGAGAACGCTGAATGAGAAGACTTCACGCTAGACAAAGCCAAGCTTGTGACAGGCTACTTGTAAAGGTACTTACTATGCTAGGAAGCCAGAGCATGTGGCATCAGGTTATTTTCTGGAAACACCTACACTGGTTGTTTAATTATTATTATTATTATTAGGTTTTTTTTTTTTTCCCTCTCCATTTGATTAAAGAATGAGATCCAGACTGCAAATCCTCTTTACAGCTGTTCTGTTCCTAGACAGTGAGCCCGTCCCTGGGGCCGTGCTGAACGTGGAGCGGGAGCTGTGGGAGTGCTTTGATGAGTCTGGGGGATGCCAGGGCCTGTGCGCTGGTGAAACCCTGTTGTGCAGGTTGGGAGCCTCTCTGCTCGGTGGAGCCCAGCTACCTGATGTCTTTCTCCTAGACACTGTTCTAGACAGACCAAAGATAAAGAGCAGTGGTGGAATTTGGGCTCCTTTCTGAAAGCTTTACTCAAGCCCTGGGTGACTTCATCCACTGAGACTTCAGGTGCAGAGGGGTGGATGGAGAGTGGAAACTGCAGGAATCCATCTACTGAGTGCAGGTGTGTTCATCCTGGTGTTTTGGGGAAGGGGAGGGTGAGGAAATCACTGCTCAGAGATGGGAGGAGCACTTAAGAAGAAGTCGGGTTTGTGTATTGTTTTCTAAGGTGTTCATTTGCATTTAGCACTCTGAAGAGATACTGTCCCCTTCTCTGGAGTACTCTGCTTCCCAGCTCTAGTCAGTGTCATGGTTTATTTCCCTCCCTTCCTCCTCTTGCCACCACTGCCCTGCTGCTACTCTGGTCCATGCTAGAATAAGGGGCAGTTCTAGCCAAGGAAGCCACTTTGTCAGAGGCCTTGTTACCAACAAATCCCTTTGCCAAACCTGGCCGAGGCAGTGAGTGTGTGAAGTTGAGCACTTCAGTGTATTTGACCATTTTAAACAGCAGCTTCTTCCTGTGAGCTAAGGCTGCCCTCTTGGAGGGGTGTGTGCTGGCTGCAAGTGCCATTACGTCAAAGCTGTATTCCTTGGGTGGAAGTGATATATCCATTTCTCCAGGTAAAGGAGCCAGGTGACCATGGATTGGAGCTCAATCTACTTTTCATTTGGTTGTTAATGATTCAGTTGATGGGAGCTTTGATAGAAAGCTGAGCACAAAGTTGCACATTGTCCGGGGTCCTCTCCTGCTCTCCTTGAAACCTTCCCCCCCCGCTGGGCCGTTTCTGACTCCTGGTGCTGGTGGGAGAACTTGCAGTGGTCATCTTTGGTCTAAAAGCGCAGAGAGAGGGTCCCAAAGACCCACTGTGTTCTGTACAAAGGCAGTGCCCCACATGCCACTGACTTCTCGGTCTCTGGTTTCTGTAACCCTTGCAGAACTCGGAAGCCTGCACACTGCTGCTTCCGCAGCTCTGAGAGGTGGAAACATTCCTGAATCCCTCAGGTGCCGCTTAACAACTTGGGAACCTTTATTTCCCTTTAGCAAGCAAACTCCCCTGGGTCATTGGCTTGATTTAGACTGAAACCCTGTCTTCCGCTGAGGGCAAGCTGAACGTACACAGGACTCACTCACCCCGTCCACCAGATGAGAGTACATGAGCAGCGTGCACCTCGAAAGGAGGTCCCAGGGAGGCAGCGGGGGCTCCCGAGAGCCGTGTGCTGCTTCACTGCCTCTCTAATCCCATTGTAAATGCCACGTTGTTTTTCACCATTCAGTAGCATTGTGGGTAGAGCCATGGCTCTGCTGCCTTCCCGAGGCAGAGCTGGTCCTGAAATCTGTTTGTGATGCATGTGGCGTTACCATCCACCGATACAACGAGACAAGAAAATGCCTTATCGTGGACACTATTCACATAACTAGCATGTGGCTGTAAAAGAGTATTAGTTTTATAGCTCTAATGTTGTCTGTCCTACCATTTCTGAATGTTTCCATTTCAAAGTGACAATCCTCAAATGACTGCTTTAGGCAGAGATGTTTTAGCAACAGATTTTTAGACCTAATTGAGTTGAAAATATATGCACAAGAGTCACTCTAAGATACCTGTTTATATACTATTGTACATAAGATCTTTTTTTTTGGTGCAATAAAGTTTGTTTTGGCAGAATCTAGACTGTGGTATTCCTTAGTGGAACGACTCCTTCAGAGAGAGGACTACAGAGCAGCTTCTCAGCATCACTCCTGGCTCCCAAGATTCTTTACCCAGGGTCCCGTTTGTATTCTCCCAGACTGCAGTTGCCAGTAGCAGCTTAGATAACCTTCCTCTTGCTGTGGCAGTCGGTTGTCTGTGATGGTAAGTGGCATTTCCACCCACAATGAGGAGGAAATGCAGAGGTAAGCAAGTGTGAATGTGTCCTCATAAACTTTTCAAGTCAGACACCTTTATTTCAAGTCCACTGTCCCTGTGTTGCAGGTGATATGCAAATAACCTCACAAGAAGAACTATAGACAGGCACAGAACATGGAGCAGTCAAGGTATTGCCTCCTTGGCTTCCTCTGGAGTGATTTCCTGAGAGTACAGCTCTGTAAAGAGAGCAGGCAGCCAGTACTGAGGTTCTCCTGCTGCTTGCGTGTCCAGCCAGGCCATTCCTTCCTTCAGCAAGTGTTCCTACACAGAGAGAGCAGAAAGTGAGTGAAACTGAACCACATGGGGGAAAAGCTATTCACAATGGAGGCTTGACCCCACATTTACTTCTAGGGTAAAGGAGGGTGTAGAATTCGGGCTCCAGTAAGTAGTTCAGCCAGCCAGCCACGTCCACTGTGTAGGACCTGAGCTAATGAGCCAGGGTTTAATGGAGATGAGTGAAGCCACAGGAATCTCTGCAGCTTCTGATACTCTCCTCAGTGCAGGTTTATGCTGGGTGTAGTCTGCGTTGGCTCCACCACCCAGCTCTGGACCCCCTGTGCACTCCATGGTGACACAGCCCCAGGCAAGTGTCTGCTGTGGGAGCAGTCCCTCCTGACACTGAGCTCCACGGTACACAAGCCCATACCTACCAGCACTTGCTTTGCACGTTCCGTCTCCCACTTCAGGCTGGACCTGATCTCACTGACTGTTACGTAGCCCTTTTTCTGAAATGAGAGGGGAAATCACTGTGTGTTTATAGCCAAGACAAGTCTGTAGCTCAGAAGAGTGGGGGCTGTTTTGCCTACAGGCCTGCTCTGCAGTTCCCTGGCATGGAAGCAGTAAGGTTCTTTCAAAGAGGTTGTATTTGAAAGCCTCCTGGCTCAGTACCTCTGCCAGCTGCAAGACGACCGTGTGATCCATGTTCAGTTCAGCTGGCACCGACTGGACCAGGTATGTTCCACCAACAGGGATAATCCCAAAGCCATTCCCCAAGACCTTCAGTTTCTTGATTGCACGGAGGAGATCATCCCTGAGAAGCAGAGGTCGGGGCAAGGCTTTAAAGCAAGAGCCTCTCTCAAATACACACTACATTCTGTAGACGAGGAAGACCTGATGTGCAGAAGCTCTGAGCAGTAAGAGCTCCTTGGAACTTGCTGCAGTTTCAGGTAATTTGGATAAAGCCATTCAGAAGGAAGTTCGTGTATCTGTGCCTCCTTTCAGAAGGGCAGACTTGTATTAGAGACACAGTGGTAGCACCGAGCTGCAAGTGCTAAACTTCAGCCTCAGTTAGTGATCATGGTGAGCTGTGTCCTGCCTGCTCCTGTAATGATGGGTGTCAGTCCCTTCCTTACAGACTGGCAGCAAGAGCTGGGTTTGCAGTGAACCGATTGTCCCCAGGTCAAGACAAGAGTCCTTTGTGCCTTAGGGCTCCCAGAGGAAACATGCTGCTGCTTCCTGCAATGGTTAAGTCATTAAAAGTGGCTCCATTGCTAGAATTCACATTTAGACTCCAATTAACAGCAGCATCTTTGAGTGCTGCTGAAATCATTCACCTCCTTTTCATGCTGAATGCCACCCGATTCCCCTTCCCTGCAACACGCACTCACTGGCTGACGTCCTGAGCAAACTTCCCCCTTCCCTTCAGCACTTGCTGATGAAGTTCTTCCAGTGTTATCAGACCTAGGAGGCAACAGAAAGGGGCAGGAAAGTGTTAGTGCACAGCAACAAAACCACTCCAGCAAGAGCAGTCAAGGGTCCTTTGTGTGCTTTCCATTCTACATGGGGCTGTTCATTGTTCCCAGCACCAAATGCTGGGTGAGATAAGCCTTGAGTCACTTCTGTTCCCAGAACTAACATGCAGCAGTTGCTGTTGCCTTCTCCCACAGATGTATCAGACTCAAGTTTCAGCTGCCTTTGCTGTAGCCCATTCCTGGTCTCCAATTGCCCTTTTGGAGTGAAGAGCATCTACTATCTTTTAATTAGGCACTTATCCCTGGTATTCCAACTCTTCTACACATTGCTGTGATGCTTAAGAGAGAATCTTAATGCCAGGCTCAAAGCAGGAACTTACCAGCTTCGTACTCCTTCAAACCTGTCATTGACCCCTGCTTCTTACTGTGAGTTATGGTTTGGTACCTAAAAAGGGCAGAGCTGGTCGATTGCTGTAGGAACCAATACAGCTGGCTGCTACTGCTGTAGCTGTAAAAAGGTTTTCTGAGGACAACAAAGGCAAAATTGCCATCTCAGGATCTCCTCGAAACCAGATGAGAGCGGGGTCCTCACCTCCATTCCTGTGCTTCAGAGCCAAGCAAACTTCAATGATCTGCACACCCAGTTCGTAGTAAAAGTCTCCAACTCCCAGCATCTCTGACCAGAATCCTTTACCAGCTGTGAGGCAAGAAAGGGGGAAAACCATCCTTCCTCAGCGGTGTGAAGCAGGCTGCTCACAAACCTTGCTGTGAGGACTCAGATCTATTAGTGAAGAGCCTCTGTTTTGATTATCTCCATGTGTTTTCCCCCACCCTTTAAGTGAACAGCACCCAAAGGTGCATCCCATCAAATCACAAGCCCCAGGAATCAAAGCACCTTCCTCAGGGACAACTTCCCCCAGCTTCACTGTGAGCTCTTTACAGCACGAGAACAGTGAGGTGCATCTGTGAGTGTCAACCCCAGTGCCTGCTCCTCACATGCCAAAGGATCCACTCCAATGGTCGCACACATATCCTGGAACTGGACCCGGAACTCAGGGTTTTTACGGATCTCTTGCTTGTGTTTGCTGGCAAACTCCTCTAGGTTGGTCTTGAACATGTCCAGCTGCTTAGACATCTGCAAGGGGATTGCAGAGGAGAGTTTCTGTCTTAACACTCATTTCATGCAGTTCTTCCATAAGCCCCCAGCAGGCACTAAGGGAGACCACAAGGAACAGGTCTCTGATGTGCTGCCTACACAGTGCTGATGGCCTCAGAGGAAGAAAACAAGACAAAAGTCACCTGATGGAACCAGAGTTCTCCACATGCACACTCTGAACACAAACCAACACTGGGCCACAGTGGAGAGGAGGCAAAGGGCTCTGCTGAACCAAGAGCTTGGCTCAGAAGAGGGGGAGAAACAGCCCTACAAGTGCCATCATTGCTCATGCTGCTCACGGATAACGCTCTGGATGCCAAAGCAGGGGGGGAATGAAGCTCCCACTGCCAGGGCAAGGGGATGCCCACCTGGGCCAGCTGGTCTTCGGCCAGGACCGTCCCTCGCTCCTTGTACTTGGCCTGCAGGAGGAAAACGGGAGGATGGAGCCGGTGCTGAAGGCCACAGGGACCAGAACCCAACCCCGGAGGTCGGAGCAGGTAACGGCGGAGCTGCGAGTGCCGCATCCCTGCGGTGCTCAGGGCAGGAGGGACAGGACCGGGGCCCCTCTGCTCCGCGCTGCCAGAGCCCGGGGTAGCGCATGTGGAGGTGGGGAGCGCTCCGCCACGGGGCCGGAGGGGCCCGGGCCCCCCGCATGGGACCTGCGGAGCTCATCAGCTGCCTCCCCCCCCCCAGAGGTTACCGGTGGGTCCTGTGCCCC
>JANRGW010041454.1:0-14655 GCA_024733675.1 Psilopsiagon aymara | reverse complement strand
GGGTACGGCCCTCACTGGAGGGGGTTCACCCCCCCCCAAAAGGGGTACGACCCTCGCTGGAGGGGGTTCACACCCCCTAAAAAGGGTACGGCCCTCGCTGGAGGGGGGTCACCCCCCCCCCAAAAGGGGTACGGCCCTCGCTGGAAGGGACTCAGCCCTCCTCGAAGGGGTACGGCCCTCGCTGGGAGGGGGTTTCATACTCCCCCCCAGGGTGTGGGGGCCCCATCTTGCAGAAGGGTCCCCCCTAAATGGACCCAGATCCCTGTGCGTGGGGCTGGAACCCCTCCGGGTGGGTGTGGAGGTGGGAAGGGGGCCGCAGGCCATGGGAGGCCGGCGCTTGGTTCCCCATCCCAGCGATGCCAACGGCAGTGTTGGATCCATGGCCCCGCCGCGTGTTCCCGGAGCCTGGAATCCCATGGTCAGTGCCCCAGCGCCGGCAGCCGTGGGGCTGTTCAGCACCATGCAGGGTGCATTGTGGCACTTGGGGGCTGTGTTTGGGAGCACGCTTATTTCTGTGGCCATGGTTTGGACCCATCCCCAAAGCAGGGCTCATCCAAGTGGTATTTCAGCTTCAAAGGAGAGTCTTTATTGCTCGCCTGAGCAAACCAGACAATATGCAACAGAACAGAGTGAATGTTAAGGCTGCTGCCTCCTCACGTGCCATGGGAGGGTGGAGAGTGCTCCTCAGGAGGGCCCTGGAGTTACGCAGTCCTAACAAAGCAGAAGGGAGAGGGAACCACATGAATTCCTGGGGGGGATTGCACTGAACCCATTTGCTTCCTATAGGAAACAAGGCACAAGGCACTGCTTTCCCTACTAGCCACCTCCCTCTGATCCCTCGAAAAGCTGTTGTGGCAGCAAGGTGTGTATCAAAGTCAGCCTCTAACAGTAAGTAAGAGAAGTAAGAGCTGCCTCTGATTTCCAACCTTCTTGTAGTCATGGCCAGTTCATCCCTGCTTGTTCTTGTGAGCACCCAGTGGTCCTCTAAGGAGATCCTAAACCCACTGGCTGAGCACTGCAACAAGCACCTTTGGGACAAGGGCTGGAATAGGGTCTGTAGGGATGCTCCTAACAATAGGAGTGGGTAGAGCAGCCACTCACATTGCCCTGCAGAGATCAGTCGACATCAGCCATGTCAGGAACTCCTGGTTCAGAACATCCTGCAAACCTTCGGACCCTTCCAGAGAAGCAGAACTGCAAGAAATGGTCCAGGCCAGGAAGAGAGAGGAGAGACAGGGATTCAGACACCGCACGAGAGCCTCTTGCAGTCCCCAGGGATGTTTTCCTTCTCTTCCAATGTCTTTGACTCAGATAAACCCCCCAAAAGCTTTAACCTCCCTTTGCCACGTGAGCTCCTTGCACTCACCACCGCCTTGCCCTTGGCACGTTTGGGCTGCCAAGGGGGGGGGAGAAGGAGCAGTCCAGTGACCCCCTGCACCCCACCTCCTCCTCGAGCCAGCAGGCAGCAAAACAAAGGCAGAGCGTGGGGGAAGCAGCGTCTCTGCTCCAAACTCACAAAGGGAAGTCTTTGTTTCCAAGCAGCACTTTCCTCTCCAAGTCGTGGGGTTTATTTGCAATTAAGCAGATTAAGGGAGACACTGGGAAGCAGATTTTGGTTTAATGAAGCTAATCAAGCTGATTAATCCCGAGCATCAAAGCTTTCCCTTCCCCCTCCCAGCCCAGGTTAGACAAACATCTGTCAGGAGCAGTTTGGAGCGCACTGATCCTGCTTTGGAGCAGGGGTCAGACTCAATGACCTCCCGAGACCCCTCAAAGCCCTCGCTTCTTTGATTGGGTGCTTGCAGGGTGAGGAGCAATGCTCAGGGTCTGCTGTTCTGCAGGCTCGGCTTGGGACACCTCTGTGAACCAGACCCGTGCGCGGTTCCCTGCCCTGGGTCATCGCCCTCCCCGCTCTCTAAAGCATTTTCCATGCAACAAGCTGTTAAAGACAACAAATCCTGCCCGGATTCCTGTCCTGGGTGACTGTCCTGTGACTCCCTGCACTTAGAAAGTCCATGGGGGTTGCCAGAAGACACCGGGATTGTGCCTCAAGGATGTGGCTTTGCTTTTCCCTTCTTGCCACCATTTTAGGATGGAGTAACAGCAACCTGTTAGGTTTTGCAGAACCCCCTCCATGTGCAAGGAAATGTGTCCCTCCTTCCCTCGGAGGGGGCTTTCTTTAAGCACACCAAGTGCCTGAGCACAGCTTTGCCTTTGGGCTCGTGTCTAATTTGCTGTTTGAACATTTGTGACATGAGCTGAGGCTGGGGGAGGTGAAAGCGGCTATTGACAGGCTGTGGATGTGCTGACACAGCACAAAGCCGAGATGCACAAGCGTGCTCTCAGCCAGATGGCTTAGGAAATGAAGGCAGGAGCTGCAGCAGCACACAGCTCCGTATGGACTGGCTTCCCTCGCGCAGAACCTACTCTGAGCAAGCTCCTATCGCCATCATTATGGTGACAGTAACCTCGTAGTGGTGATCCGAGCAAAGAAGCGGTTTGTTTCCTTTGTAAGAAAGCAACTGCTCAACACACCCAGTGTGTGAATGAGTTTTCATAGGATCCCAGCCTGGTTTGGGCTGAAGGGCCCTTCAAGCTCATCCAGTTCCAACCCCTGCCATGGGCAGGGACACCTTCCACTAGAGCAGCTTGCTCCAAGCCCCTGTGTCCATCCTGACCTTTTGTTGTTCCCCCCCCCCATGGGTTGATTGATCTTAATCAAAATATTCTGCAGAAATGTATCACTTAAATCTCATTTCCATGGAGAACATCCTTGGAAAGAGCTCGGGTGGGGTTACATCAAAGCACTTGGTTCTGACTTCTCTGTTCTGGTGCTGTTGGAGGCGCGGGTGCGCTTCGGCCCTGTCAAAAAGCCACGCTTTGACCTTATCAAAGTGCTGGGGTTTGATGAGGCTGTGCTGACATTTGCAAAACAACAGCCACAAAAAGAGCCCGATCGTTGTCCTTTTGAAATGTGCGATTTGGGAGGAATGTGGAGGGTTTGCTCTTGGTTCCTTTGGGGAGGAGGAATTGCAAACCCGGGGCGTTTCCTCTCCTTTGCCTCCACGACACCGTTACCATTGATACCTCCTCCAGAACGCCCCTTCAGAAGCTGCCCCCCCGGACCCCCACCCTCCCTGGGCACAGCCGTTCTCTTTGCAGCCTCCCCGCTCACCTCTGATTTTTATTGCCTCTCAGGAGCCAGGAGAAGAAATCTTCCTGCGTGCCCAGGTCCAATCTTTGGCCGCTCGCAGCTGATCCTTGGGGCTCAGCTGCCCTCTTGTACTGCTCGACCATGTTGCTGGGAAGGCGAAACGGGAGGAGATCAACCGGAGATGCCACAAGAGGGGGCCCAAATGCTGCTTTTCCGCAGCTCCCAGCTCCCTCCCGCTCCATCTACCAGCGGCGGACTGGGACCGGTGGCTGTGCTGGGAGCCCACGGACCAGAACCAGCTCAAGGACTTAGAAAAATGAACGCAAAACGAAACTCAGCTCCCTCTAAAATCATTGCTGAAGCCGACGAAATACATCCTCGGTTTTACGTTCTTAGGGAGCCATCAGTTGGCTGAGGGCGGCTGCGAGTTTGGATCGTAGGAGCGTTGGAAGCGTACACTTACTCGCTCTTCTTCTCCCGCCTGGCTAGCAACCACTCCACAAAGTTCTTCTTCAGCATGTCATCCATCGTGCGGCTGTAGTCACTCGCCAGGGTGGCCTCGGAGTAGCGTCTTTGCAGTGGTCTGGTGCTGGGAGTCCCTATACTTACACTGGGGGGAGAGCACAGAGGCAGTGAGCGGCGCTGATCGGGAGAACGCACCACGCGAGCTCTGCTCGGGCTACACGCGGCGGCCACGCGGTCCCTGCATCAGCAAGGGTTGGCGATCACTTCGTCTCTCTTGGCACAGTGGCTATTCCTGCCCTGGGAAGGGGCTAGCATCCTTCTCATCCATTTTGCTGGCTGCTCCTGCAGTGGCAGCTCAGGTTTGGCAGCTTCAGGTATTTGCGCCTGGAGTCAGTGTGGTTTGCCCTGCTGTAGCTTGATTCACATGGCATTTGGCTCTGTGCTAAGGCACCAAGTGGGCTCAGGCTCCTTCCTTCAGGGACCTGCACACTGAGGACCGAGGAAGCCTGTTCCTGTGTCCTCAAGCGATTCAGGTGTGGATGGCAGGAGACAAGAGCTGACCTTGAGACCAGGACAGACCTCGCCAGTGCCAACATAGCACTACTATGGGGGACTGCGGCAGCTTCTACCGCCCTAACAAGGATTCTTTTGGATCATCTGGGGTAGTAGTTGGACATTCCATAGCAGGAGTCAGGGAAAGTCTCTGTTACATCCCTGCTTTGTGAAACTGGCCATGTTTTCAGAAGCTTCCAAATACTGTCTGCCCCGAGTCTCACTCATGTGAGATGATTACATCTTGTTTCTAGTTCTCAGCCAACCTTCTTCTCTTCCTGGTTTACTTCCAGCTTGTTCCTCCTAACCTAGAGCCATGAAATTTATAGGGAAAACTTGGGAGTTCCTGGCTCTGGCTCAAAGGCTCAGGCCTTTATTTTGATATCTCGCTTATCATTTGCTTATCTCTCTATGCTTGGCTGTCTCTATTATCTGACATCTACCTCAGGACTCATGTTCTCACCTACTTATCAGGATGCCAATGGAAAGAGTCCATTTGCCTCCAGTGAGGAGCTGGAAAAGGCTCAAATACACCATGAGCTTTCCAAAACACTTACCCCGAGACGGTCTCTTCCATCAAAACAAAGCCCAGCGAAGCGAGGAGCAGAGAGAGAACCTTGAAAGACATCATTTTCTCCGCTGGTTTCTCTGTTCAAAAGCAGAGGGGACACAGGGGACAAGTGTCAGGATGCTGAACCCAGAGGAATGGGTGGTGCTGGGCACGTGCCTGTGCCTGTAAATGTCTCTCCTCAGCCCCTATGCTTCAAGCAGCCTCCTCCATCCTACAAAGCCCTCTTCTGCTGTTCCCCGTTAAATTGCTTTTTCAATGCCAATGCTCTTTCCCACCGTGGTGTCTTTTAATGTTGGTCCCCTATACTTTTATTGTAACCATCAAATTCATTGTGGGTTGCACATTCCTGGAGTCAAGGGCTTTGTCTTCCCCCATGTTTACAAGCTGACCCTGTGGGTACCTCTTTGTGCTCTAAGGGTCGATTCAAGCTTGAGTATGTGAACGGGAACGTATATTGGATCAGGCAATTCAGCAGCCATGGCATCCTGCTTATCCCACACTGTGGTTCTGCCGGATTTAGGAGCCTGATCTAATTTCTAGGAGAGTTTCTGCCGGGATGGATGAAGCTTTAGGCAGGACTGGAGCCAGAGGCGGTGAGTATCAGATATGAAAAATATCCCATGGACAGCGTCAGGATTAGATTCCAAGATTTATTAGTTTCAAGCTGTTCCTGGTCCTCACATCCACAGTTCAGCTCCGTAGCCCTCGGACATTTGAGCTCTTTTAATTACTATCCCAGCTCTGCAAACTCCACACAAAAATGGTTTTAATCTCGGCTCACACATCTATTTTGGTGCTCCTCACCTCACTCTTTGTTATAGCTCTTTCTGGCAACAGCATTGCAAGGGAGAGCTGCTGTTAACAGGAATAGTTCAGCAACAGAAAGGGAAGGTCTGCGTCGGGACTTAGGTATCCATCCTTCAAAAACATGTTCATATGTCGATAGAACTTTATTCCTCTCAGTTGTTATACTCTTAAACCAGCCCAATTCTTGTTTCGGACAGAGAGAATGTGCAGGTTTGGCTGTTGTTTGGAATTGTGGCATTCTTTTCCTTCTGGAAAACGGTGGCATCTTTTACTAATGTTTTCAGCCCTTCCTACTAAGAGAGAAAACCACTCTCTGTGCTCCATTCTCCGCTACAGCAAGTTCTGAGGAGTGCTCTTAAAAGCAAAGGTGTAAGGCTGAACGCTGGCAAAATCTCTTAAAGCCATAAAAGACAAATCGTTGCAGTGTGCTAACATCAGAGTAAAGCCCATTAGACAAAAAGCTGAGGAGCTTTTTAAATGGGAACGGGGAAAAAGTGATGATTCAATAACTGAGGTTTTCCCCTCTTATTTGCTTTTTATTTCTCCTCTTGGGGATAGAACTGTGGGTGTAAGGATGCATCTGAAAATAGGGAAGTCGTGCAAGAACACTGTGATGCTGGAAGGTGATTATTGGTGATGCTGGGAGGGGAAATGCCTCGAAGCCTTCAGGTTGAGGAAGGGCAGTGCTCCTCTTTGCAGAACTGACCCCAAAGGGAGGAAAAGCAGAATGCATTTGCAGGGAATACTGATAAGCCATTTTGGGATTAATAGAGGACCCCTTTGCAGGGGTGGCACTGATCTGGAGCATGGGGTTTGCTGCGATACTTATGCTGCTTTAACCCTATAATTAGTTTTCTTCACAAAGGGAGGTGCAACTGGTGGGATCTTTACAACACAAAGGTCTTCCTGTCCCCTGTGCAGTCCTCTCTGCACTGGAAGAAGCATTATCCCTTTTTATCCATAGCTGAGAGGTCCCAAACAGCCACTAAGAACCAATTTCTCCTTATTTTCCTGTGCAGGTGCAGATCCCAACCTGCTGTTTGCCGTGGACCGACTACTCCTCTGAATAACAGCATTTCCCTTTACAACCCAACACATCCATTGCTGCAGAACCAAAGGTATGAGCTGCTCCTGCTCTGCTGCTGCCTGAACACTCAAACACTGTTCACTCCCACAGCTATCTTAGGAAAGAAAACACATTCAGAAGAGAGACTGACATAGAGCTTCTTACCTTGCGCTGCCTCTGAAGCTGCCTGGAGGGTTTCAGCTGATTCTGGTGCTGAGGAGACCCTTCAGAGCTTTTATATATGTTCACTGTGCAGGACCAAACCCACTTGATGAGGTAAACAGGAAATCAAGCACCTAATCAATGTAATTCAAACCCATTTAGAGCTGCTTCATTAAGTCTATTGACCTGCAGAGCAGGAAAATAACCTTTTAAAATATGTTGACATTAATGGCAATTAAACATTACTATATCACGAAATCAAGAGCAAATATGGATTGGGTGCAATACATGTGGCATTAGTCTAAACTTTAATTCCATATAGCATCCCCTTTCCATGGTAAAAACCTCAGTTCCATATAGCATCCCCTTCTATGGTAAAAACCTCCTTCACATCTACTTTTTCCTTTGCCAGTGTAAGTGCTATCTTAGAGAGTTCCAACCTGCTCCTCCTTTTCCTTACAGGAGGAATAACTTGGCTAAAATCGATAGCTCCCATCATGGTTATTTCTGTCACCATCGAGTCGAAGCATCATGAGCAGCCCCTTGTACAACCACCAGACACTGAGTGCAGCATCTGTCCCCCAAAACATGTGCTCTGAGAGGGGAAAGCTGGGAATGAAGAGTGGCAGGCAGGAAACCAGTAGGAAATAGGGAGGCAGGAGGGTGGTGGCACAGCAGCAGCCTGTGTGGGGCGAAAGGCAGCAGCTGGACCTGAGCACCCACTGGGGCTTCTTCTGTCCTGAGTGAGTGATGGAGTGTTTCCCTGCGGCTCTGCAGCTGCTGGGGATGTGGGTCAGTGAGGCCACCACCTCACCCTGTCCTTGCACAGCTGGATCCAGGAAAGCAGATGTTCTGCAGATGTTAACTGTGCCATCAAAGTGCAAGGGGTAAATCCACTTCCATCAGCTCCGCTGTGACTATGTGCATGGTAAGATACCTCCCCGGCGCCTGACCTGCCCCGCTTCCCCTGGGTCTCTCTGGGAGAACTGGTTCCATTACATGTTAACATGGAAATCCTGCTCAGGGATTCCCATCATACCCAGCTCCAACCTGAAGGAGCGGAGCAGGATGATGTTGGTGCCTGCCTATGCCCCAAGTCGGGCTCTGCTCTCACCACTGCTGCACCTCAGCAGTGCCCATGGCTGCTCCCATCCTTGTTCACTTCCCTGGAGCGCTCTGAACTCTGCAGGAGGTTATCCAAGTTACAACCCTCCCCTCGGGTCTACCAGCCTTGGAATTCAGCAGAGCTCCTCAGAGCAGGAACCCCACACACCTGGCTGTAGGAGGGATGTGTGTGCATCCTCCCCAGTTTGTGCTGGCTCAGCTACAGCGGGGATTTGTGTGGGTAACAGCAGGATTTCGGGATGACAGGGCTGAGCAAGAAGCAGCCCTTAATGGAACTGCAGTAATAATGGCAAAACTGAAGTGTCGGTGGTTTCGGCGTGGGAGAGGGTTTCGCTGTGCTGGCGCAGTGCCCTGGTGGATCTTGTCCTGAACACGTGCAGGAATCCAGCGCGATGAGGTCCTCGTCTCCACGTAAAGACTCCATTTGGCACTTCCTTTCTACAAGAGGTGGGGGTTTTCTGCTCTTCTGGGGAGTTGTGCAGGGACACGGTGTCAGGCACGGGCTGCTTCCAACCACTGCCTGCGCTCCTGCACCGGGAGCCTGCAGAGCACAGGATGAGCCGCATCCAGCTCACCCCAGCGTGGGCAGTGGTGAGTTCTTGCTGCCCAGTGGTTATACACCCAGCAAACAGTGTTGCATCTATATTGCATGAAGGTAAAGGCTCAGAAGGACATGGTTAGTGTAGATTAAGAGTTTGGGGCTATTAGGGAGTAATTACTACTTTCACAGGAACTATTTGACATGTGGCTTAGTCCCTTAGCTAGCAGCACATGAGCATGCCAGGGTCTCCACAAGCTTTTCCCTCACGCAGGAACGTCGTGCCTGCTGTAATAAATGATGCACTATAACAGTTATATTATAGGAACCAATTTACACTCCTAGCACATTGCTGATCAATAAGATGGAATAGTTTATCCCCATGTCTTTATTATATGTATTCTGGGTACTTTGCTCCCAGCCAACTCAGATATCTTGTGTCTCCAAAGTGCAAGCTATTTGTTTTCCTCTCATTAAGTGCCTCTGTAGGATATAAAGGTAATAGAGTGAAATAAATATCCAGCAACATTAAATGTTGACCCAGGGTTCACAGTTACGGTTATTTCAGGGCATCTGCTCATGATGTGGTTTGGACAACAGCATCACTCCAAGATCTCAAACAAAGCCCCTAGATGCCAGGTCAGGTCTGGGAAGCAATGGGAGTGATGCTGACCTGGAGAAGGGCCCCATGCCCACAGCTGCTTCCTGCAGGGTAATGGGAGGTCTAATTAACGATGCAAACCTTGCTCTCCTCCAAGCTCAGCCCATCACAGCTATGGCAGCGCTGCCCTCACAGTGTTATCTGCGCTCTGCTGCCTTCTCTGATAACACAAATCACTGCACAAGCTTCAGCTGGGTCCCTGCTTGGGACAGAGGAGGCTTGAGCTTAGGTTTCACTCAGGCACCATGAAACAAGTTAAAGAGGGCTGCTGGGGCTGCCCTGCTGCATCCTGCCCTGCCTGAGCGAGCTCTGTTCCCCTCCGCAGCAGACCTGACTCGAGGAGTTGGTGTTTCAGGAATTCGGGAATGCGTTGGGAAGGTCACAGCTGCGTTGCTGAAACGGTTCTGCTCTGCTTTGAGACACCGAAACATCTCAAGGGCAACTCTGATTACCAAGCATTCCGAGTATTGGATGTCCCTGTAATCACGGAAAATAGGGCTTGAAGTGACCTTAAGAGGTCACCCATTCCTGCCTCTGCTCCCAGGCAGCCTCAGCTCTGCCCAAGTCACTCTGCTCCATTCCCAAAAGCTCTTGGAAAGGAAAGCGCTGCAAATCCCCAAGACATTTGTTGTGGCTCACTCTACACCTCGCCTCCGACGGCGCAGCTCGCGCCTCTTCCCGGGGCATGTGGTGAGTAAGGTTTTCCCTTTCCCGCTGGAGCAGTGCTCTTTGGTTGCTGCTGTGTGTGGCACAGCTCAGGGCACCTCAGCTCTGCCAGAGATGGATTCAGGGGTTGAATGTCCCAGGTGAATACAGCACTTTCTGCTCTGGTTCGGGTGCAGGCTGCTCTGAGGTTCCTGAGTGTAACTGCCCACGATGGATCACTGTTAGGGTTTGCCCTGCGCCTCAAAGCACAGGGAGAGAGGAAGGAGGGATTGTGAAGCCTTTCAGTCCCATCCTCTCCCTGAAATCATGGGCACTGGAACATCATTCCAACTCTGCTCCTGATTTGGGGCTGATTCTGAAGGCACAGAACCTCAAAGCTTTTCCTGGGAGCTCATTTCTCTCCCTGAAATGCCAGCAGTGCTCGCAGAGGAGGGTGGAGTGCTCTCGAGGGCACGAGTGATGGCTGAATGCATTTACAGAGCATCTTCGGAGTGCCAAGCGCTGCTTCATCCTCTCTTGTGGCTCCAGACCTGGCTCCCCCTCCAGTGCTGGTGGGAATGGAGAGGGCTTTTCACAACGGCAAAGTACCAGGTATGTTTTTAAACGCCAGCACTCCCTTTTAACTGCAACCAAACCCAAGGGCCTTTTAAGGTTGTTCTTGATGACTTCGTTCCGTTCATTGGGGTGGCTCTTGGAGCTTCCTGATCACGAGTTCTTTCGGTGGCAAACCCCCCCCCAACAAGGCAAAATGAGAGCCACAAACCATGGGGCACGTGGATTTCTCCTTGCTCCCTGCTCCGCTTGCTCCTGAAATGCTTGTCTTAACCACCAGGAGCTGCGACCTACAGGACAGTAACTGCTGTAACACAAAGCCCACGACAGCACCTGTAGCATCCATGTGGGGAAGATTTATTGGGACCACTGAGCTGCACAACCACAACTTTTCCCTCTGTGTAGTGACACCATCACCGTTTATAGAAGCCGAAGAGATGATCTGGACTTGCTCGAGCATCAAACCTACCTGCTTTGAGGACACCTCCTCCATCCACCCCCTTCGCGCTTCGCCTGGTGGCAGCTCTCCTAATGTGAAAACCATCCTTTATTCCCCCCGTCGAGCAACGATGGAGCCAGAAGGAAGCAGCTGGAGAGATGAGAGCGGTGGAGCTGCAGGAGAGGACAGGGAATAATCAGTCCCGCTCCATCCTGCGTGTGTAGCAGCAGGACAAGAAACCAGAGAGCCCAAACCACGGCAAGGCGCCTGCCCAAGTGGCTGGGTCAGTAACGTGAGATTAGTTCTACCTCGTGCCCTCGCTGCTCTCCTCACATCACCCTTATGGCAGCCCCGCGCTGGGGTATGGCTCGAGCTCTCCATTGTGAAATGACCTCTATGTTTGAAGGTGACCCACAGCAGAAAGTGGGGCCGAGCGCTTGCCCACCTCCCGGGATACGCTTGTTTTGGGTCGAGAGAATTAGGCAAGGCTGTATTAGCGGCTGAGCCATTCGCTACCTCCTGCGACAGGGATGAGCCGCGGTGAGTGAGGGAGAGCCCCCAGCTCTTCATGGGGCTTTAAATATTAGAGGGCCCCCAAATTTGTCCTCGTGGAGCATAAATGTGCTCTAAACGCGTTGATTTCGGACTGGAGGAAATGTGCTACAAATACCTACAGTTACCGCAAGGAAACCGTCTCATCTGCACTTGCTAAGGGCTGCAGATGTGTGGAGGGGGGTTCAAAAGAGCAGCTCCCCCTTGAACTAAGGTCAGGGGGAGTTCAGCAATGGCAGCAGCCATCCCCCACGATGCTTTCTCAACGAGCAGCTTGCTTTAGTTTGTCGCTGTAGCAAGCCCAAAGCTCTCTCCCACCATCCATAGGAGAAATGGCTGCTCTAGAGCTGCTCCCACTGACTCCTGGATGAATTCGAACGAAAGGGACAGGTTAGACAGGTCTGCGCTAAAGAAGTGCTGGCATATTCATTTGGGAGGGAAAAACTGGGAAAGGAGAGGGATCATCTGAACAACCACACTCCAGAGCTCATCCTGGGAAGCATTTTCCTTTCCTCGGATCCGGAGTTTACCACTTCCCCAAAAGGAGAGCAAATCCCAAATTAACCGTTTCCATTGTGTGTGGGGGGAATGAATCCATGCAAAGCACCTCCGTGCGGGTGCAATCTGAACATTTCCCGCTGTGTTTGCAAAGCCCAAAGGAGAACCTGGGAAGTGCCACCAGCCCCACGTGGAGCTGAGCACCCTGCTCTGGAGGGAGCCCAGAAACTACAAGGCAGCAGATGTAGAGGGGATGCAAAAAGCTGCTTGGTTGTGGCTTTCAGTTGGGGTGGGTTGAAAGAGACTCCCGCTTTTTAGTACCAGAACTAAAGGATTTTTCAAGATGGGAGCGCATTTTGAAGGCAGCGTCCATGGCACCATTCGCTTTGTTTGTAACTGAAGCACTGCAATGTTTAGGGAGCAGGCAGATCATGGAGCCAGTTGCAGGTTTAACCATTTCCACCTTCAGCACTGCTGCATCGGAACCTCCCACCCCCTCCGGGGAGCAGAGGGGCATTTCCCATCGCTCAGCCCCTTCCTGGGCTGGGGATGTGCTTCTACCCCTGAGCTCCAGCAGCACATCCCTCAACCACCAGGATGATGCTTCAAAGGCACAGAGAAGCAGGGGGTGGCCACTGCCCTCCCTCGAGCCTTGATTTGGTTTGAAAGCAAACTGTTCATTTCATAGCAAGTTTGGTTCGTAACAAATTCATCAAGAGGAGCTTTAATCAATGGGATCTTCCTCGATAGGAGCAGCTTTTTCCAGCCATGGATATTTTCCACAGACTCAAAACTGAACAAAAGGTGCTTTAAACTGGGATTCCACTTAAGGAAAAGGAAATAGTTCCCAACTGTAACCCTCACTCTTCTTATCCTGTTGCATTCTCACCTCTGTTTTAAGGTCAGCCTCACTCCATAGTCTGTTGTTTCTGCTGCTTGAGATTGGGTTGAAACAGATTCCAGGAAAACAAAACTTTGGGGTTTGTTTTTGTTTTTTTTTTTTTTTTTTTCTCGGTGACCTCTGAATTTTCCTGAAAACTTCCGGATTTATTAAATAGAAATTCACAGAGATTTCCAAACTTCCCCAAATGAGGCTTCCTCAGAGTTCCTGAGGCTCCCGAGTGCAGCTGTAGCGTTCTCCAAACGGAAGAGTTCTTCAAATCAAAGCAACCCCCAAACAAACAAATTGAAGAACGATTCAAATGAGAAGTGGCAGCAGAAGAGCAGAACAGAATCTGCTCTCGTTTCCTGCTCATCTGTCCTAAAACCTGGTCCTGTCTCAGCCGTGTTCTGCCCCAGATCAACAGCACTTCGCAGGCTGCAGAATTAAACCCCTTCGCATCAAACCCCCAGTTCAGTGCAATCTCAGCTGTGTCATTCACCACTCAGCCTCAACCTTCTCCCTTCAGAAACTTCCCCAAACTCCCAAGTGGCAGCAATAACGATTGGAATTTGTAGGGAAATTGTAAGGACTCCTCAGGACCATTTCTGCCTCATTCAAAGATTTCAGTCTTTAAACAGAACCCCCCAAACCTTTGCCCCCATCAGATTTGCTGCATTCGAGCAGGAGCAGCTTCACATCGATGGGAGAGTGGGGCAGGAACTCCTGAAAACGAAAAGCAATCATCTCCCGGGAGTGATCCTGGAAACTCCCAACGCGATTGAAGGAAATCCTGGGAGAGGAAAAAGGCCACGGAGGGGGTGAGGAGTGGCAGCGCTGGGGTGCAAACTGCGGCTCAGCCCTTCCCTGCTCCGGGAATCCCACCCACTTGCTGCTACGTTTAGGTCGGGAGGGGCTGTTTCCCTTAGGGGGGTTGCAGAACCGGGTTTGTCGTGGCTCAGACTGAATGGGAGGCATTTGGGGTCCGGGGTGCAGTTGGGATCTGGGGGTAGTCGGGGGTGTAGTTGAGGTCCAGGGGCAGCCCCCCAGCGCCTGCACGGGGGTGAGGGCGGCTCTGCCTCCCCGCAGCAGCAGATCAATGCTTTGGGCTCTGCTGTTGCATTCTCCAAATACCTCGCATCTGGAAGGCTGCAGCGAGGGGAAGGGGGTTCCCTGGGAGCCTTCCCTGGTGCAGAGCTAAATTGAAGACTTCCCTCTTTGTTTGCACTCCCCCCCCCCCCCCCCCATTTTTCCCCTTAGGTTGGTTTCCTTCACTTCATTATTGCAGGGGATTGTGTTACACGGGGAAGGTACTGAGTGAACCAATCAAAGCAACAACAAAAGTACCCTGGGCGAGCTCAGTGATAGATCCGAAGCAGATCCTGCTCATTTAGTTCAGTTGGGGGGGGGGGAATGATACACGCTGGAAGCTGCAGCCAGGCTGGGAGGGGTGGGGGGAAAGAAGGGAGAAGTCTTGAGCGGGGAGAAGTTTATTTCCCAATTCCATTGTTTTTTACCCCCTTTTCACCTGTGAGTCCTGAGGCTGAGACTCGCTGGAAGCCTCGGGAACACGCAGAGGTTCCTCCCTCGCTCCGGCGCTTCAGGAGGGCTGCGGAACGCGGGATGGGGACGGGGTGGATGGGACCTAAGTGCCCTCAGAGAGCAGCAGCACCCCCGTGGCTCCAAGGCAAAGCTCAGGGGACAGCGGGATGGATCGGGCACGGGAAGGGGGGAAGAGCTCGAGTACTCTTAGCGCCCGTTGCCCCGGATTTTGAGCCCTCGTTTCAGTGCGTTCCCAAGGGCACGTGCATCTATTCCTTAAGGTTTGCACCCGGTGGGATTCTGGAGCGGGATCCGATGGAGTTATTTCCCACCAAACCCCCCGGCGCGGCTCTGCCGCACAGGAACAATAATACCAACAGTACTGAGTGTTTAGGGACTGGCGCACAAGTACTGGGGGGGGGTGG
>JANRGW010041453.1:0-40179 GCA_024733675.1 Psilopsiagon aymara | reverse complement strand
AGGACAAGGGGTAATGGGTTCAAACTTAAACAGGGGAAGTTTAGATTGGATATGAGGAAGAAATTCTTTACTGTAAGCGTGGTGAGGCACTGGAATGGGTTGCCCAGGGAAGTTGTGAATGCTCCATTGCTGGCTGTGATCAAGGCCAGGTTGGACAGAGCCTTGGTTGATATGGTTTAGTGGGAGGTGCCCCTTCCCATGGCAGGGGGGTTGGAAGTGGATGATCTTAGGATCCTTTCCAACCCTAACTAGTCTTTGATTCTATGATTACTGTCAAACACTATTCCTGGTGGGAGTTTAAACCTTCCTCCACATCTGCTTCACCCATTACGGTCCCCCCCATCCTGTTGCTTCCCCTCAGTGCCCTCCACAGCCCATGACTTTGTCTCATTTGTAAGCAGCAGCTTGTTCTCAAAATACAGCAGACACATGAGAAAACTCCTGGTAAACCTATCTGTGTACCAGCAGTGATCACCACTCCAATCCTTGCCATGATCATAGAGAAGCAGCCTCCACCATCTCTGGAAGTCCCCAGCAATACCCTTCCAGCACACACCTTCCCGTATTCTTGGGGACATCTAGCTATTAACTAAGCTTTATGACTTCTTCAGTCAAAAAGGAAAAAGCCCCAGTTTTCACCCTGCTCCAGGTGCAACTAAATGCTGAGCTACCCCTTATCTATTTACTGCTCCAACATTTACCTAATCCTTCTGCAAGCATGCTAGAAAGTGTATCTACTAGCCAGGTACCCAGCTGAAAGCATTCAAAGAACATTGCCAGGCTGGAACATGCAGGCAAAAAGAAGAAAACTGATGCAAGGAAAATATCTTCGGCAACCATGGAAAGGATGTGAAAGATGGGAGACATATGGGTGAGCAGTTAGATGCCCCACTTTGAGACACATAGAAGAGGAATTTGAATGCTGGCTTACCCATAATTCAGATGCATAACTTTGTCATGGAGCTATCTCACTATGGGCCTTTATCTCTCTGATACTGATCAGAACTCCCACCCTGCCACGTAACAGTAGGTGAAAGCTCAGCAAAATCTCCATGTTCCTATGGAAAGTTTGGATTAAACAGAATTTAAAACAATTTGTGATGAAAAGCTGTTTCACTGGAAAGTTCTGATCTTATCTCTAAAATTCTTGCTTACCAGAGACACAGTTTATGTTTCAGGCACATTCAAGCCTTTCCTGGTACAATCCAGCAGTAAATGATGGGAAAAAATAGCTGCTATCCCCTACTTGGGAGTTATCTTCATTTCTTCTAGCTGCAGTTTACATTCATTGTGCAGCTGCTGCAAGGGAGATTTGCCGTTCGCGACGCATCATATAGTCAGCAGCACTGAGATCACAGTGACGTGCAAAGCAAGGCAAGAGAATCACCCCTTCAACCATTCCAAAAATACTCCTGCCACAGCCAACACGAGTACACGCTGCAGCCGATCCGGACACCACCAAAAAGACCCAGGTTGTATTTCCAACCGCTCCATTTTCCCAAGACTGAAGGGCATCACAGAGACAGGTACATCACTAAAGTTCTCAGTTGCTCATTTATTTTGAAATGTTGATGTTATTTCTCTCTGTAATAGCCTCAGAGTCATACAACAGTCTAACAGGCAGTCACCCTGTTAGTATGCATAAAAGGCTACAGAGGCTCTGTGAAAAATTCACTCTAGCAGAAGCAGAGACACAGGAATCATGATTGTAAGTACAAACAGAAGAAAATCACAGTGTACTAAAGAGGGTCTGAATATCTGTAGATATATCTGCATGTGGGAAGGGGGAAAGCTTGACTGTTTACAAAATTGTATTTGCATCTCAGATAGTAATAGCACCCTTATATCGCTCTTCAGCTAAATGTCAGAAGGTATTTGACTTGAAAGACAGGTATTGTCATTTCCTTTTGAAAGGCAGAGAAACTCAGGCACTGGAAGAGCTCATCACTTGTCTAAATTCACTCAGTAACCCATCAGAGTAGCTCAGGCTACAGATACAATCTCATCATGCTCAGGCCAGTGCCCTACGTAGTAGCAACACTGCTTCCCCACACCAGACCCCAGAGGAGGTCTGTAACCAGAGAACTAGCCTGAACAGATGAGATAGCATCCCAAAGGCTGAGGAAAGGTGTTGTGACATTTGTGATATTCTTCATGTATGTCTTACTGCTACCAACTTGATAGCGCCTTTCTCTTACATATATACATAGGCAAATCATTCACATAAAATCATGTGAGTGTTTTCATCAAGAAACATGCACGACAAGAACTTTTCTCTCCTCCACCAGCTCTAGAGAAGTCCAGGATCTATTTCAGCCTGCAGTTACTTTGAGATCATAATAAAGATGAAAGTGACATATGTTACGTTGAGGCAGTCTGATTTTATCCTTGCAATTACTTTTTGTCCCTGAATATAGTTTAATACATTTGTGGCAACATCACACACTCAGGTGGTAGGACTGAAGTCAAACAGACATAACAATGAGATGCAGACATAGTATTATTCTTAAGATTATCCAGATTGGTAGCTGTTCCTACTCTAGACATCTACAGCAGTGCTTAGAGGAAGATAAAGGCAATAAGTTAAATGAAACCTTTTCTCCAATGCAAATTCCAGAAAGTCTTGCAGGGCAGCACAGAATTAAAACTGTTTTAGCTCTTTTGCAGTTTTACTACCATAACGTACTCATTTAATTTGTGATGGAAATAGCATGTTTGAGTTCTCATTATACAAGACTTTAAGCCTCTTCTAGAGTTTCACTTGTCCCCCTGCAACTCTCCATTGAGTTTGCTTAGGCTATAAATAAAGATCTCTTGGGATCCAGGATCTTGCCTTCTGAACAAAAATTTCAGTGACTCATTCTCATACACATTTTCTGCCATTATCTTCATCAAGGGCAAATGTTCATGTCCATTCCCAAAGGTCAGAAGGAAAGGAGCTGTGACAAGTTTCCTATCAGTAGGTCAGAATGCTTGTTCCTTAGATGTCCTTAAAGGTGAGTTATTTTTTAATCATCTGCTGCTGGAGCAGTTTCTGGATACAGCTGTATCTCCTTAAGCCACAGAGATGTTGGGTGATTCCTACCCAAAAAAGGAAAGTTGCTAATCAGAAGAGTGGTGCCAGACTGACTGACAAGTCTAATGACTTCATTTGGCATCACTAACTTGTAAGCTAGTCGACGCCTTATTGAATTGTTTTTTCTAATGGATGTGGATGGAGCTGGAGTCAAGAATGTCATTCTTAATTATAACAAATATTAACCTGAGTAATAGACTAGGAATGCACAAAGTCTGCTGAAGCAATCCCTGGTGGGGACACAAATTATCCAAACAGCACCCGTATATCAGCTCATCAACAGATTATTTCTATTTGTTTGAAACACGTATTTTGTATAATTAAAAAAACCCAGGGACAGGAAATCATTGGCAGTATCTCAAAACATAAATTTCTGAGGATGTTGTCAAGTGCCTAGTGCTTTTCATATACTGCAATGTACCAATGTGCATACAGCTTTTCCAAAATACTGCCATGGTATGTCCCTCCACATTCTTTTGGCAGATTTATACAGACAGTTCCAGAGAGGTCTCATGTATTTCTCTGATCTTTCCCTGGACACAGTTACTCATAGATCTCCTTCATCATTTAATTCTTTACGCCAAACACTAGCAAGATAATGAGAAGTTCTCCAGGACAGGTATTTAATAACGGGATGTGGATCTTGCATTGCCCGATGCTGGTGGGGACAGTTTGTTACAATGGTCTCGCAAAAACTCTCTGAAAGTGAAACTATAAGTTGTGAACTGAACTGGTGGGTCAAAACTGCTGCCTTTAGCTCACTTTAATTTCTGACTCACAGTGACTCCTGACACTTTCAAGAATAACTCTTGCAATGAGCATATAAATAAATGTGAATTCCATCAAAAGCCTACTTGTTATCTCAGTTAAGCAATAGCTTGAAGCAGCTGCATTCTGCAGCACCACAGTGCTTTGGTTTTGGTAAATGAATCCAAGAGCAGATATTCATGCGGTTATAGGCCTTTTCAGGAAAAGGCCTTTATCTTGTTGCCTGGTGTTGCAGCTAGATTGTTTATGTAAGAAAATGACAAATTGAGAGCTGTGTTTAATGAACTACTGCTAGCTCTGTGAGGAATCCAAAGTAGAGTGCTACTGAACTATGCAATCTCTCCTTTACACTGAGCTTTACTCTGCTGCCAGTAAACCTCCAGGTTATTGTCAAGGGGCTGGTTATGGACTATAAAGTTCTTGATAGCTTGAATTCCATCATCTTTCTTTCCATATCCCACAGTACAATCTGCATTTGGCACTAGAATGCTTCAGGCAACTGTCCCAGCGTGAGACATCACAGGGTCTGTGCCACAGGGCCAGGTTGCCAGCCCTCCTTCCTGGTGGCATTAGCCAGAGCTTGTGACTGGAGCATTGCTCATGCTCATTCATAGTGAGCAGATGATTTTTCCTCTATTGGAGAGTATTTCTTGTTGCTGCCTTGTTTTAGTTGCTGATGCTAAAAAGGATTATAGAGCATTATTACTCTGTGTAATGGTGAATGCTTCTGACTCCAAATTACGTATTGCAAATCTGGGCAATGCACTGGTAGGCACAACATACCTGTGCAACCCATAATAAACATTTAGACTGCTTGGGCACCTGTCACAGTAGTTAAATAATCCAAGTGAGACCTGCAAAGGTGGTTTGTGGATTTTCTTCTTTCTGTCCTTTGCAGTATGAAGGGATCAAGTGATTTCCCTGTCTTGAACCCTTTTATGCAATGATTCTAGAACCATCTGAACTCTCATGATTTGCACTGGTATAGGACATATGTGAATAAGCAGCAGCCAGATCTCCCTGTTAAACCACAGGAATATGAAAGCAGCAGAGATTATTTCAGTTCTACAAAGTAAAACTGTTTTCATTGTTCTCTTACAGTACCATTAACTATTAGACAATATAAAATGCGGTTCACTTTTATATCTAATGCACACTTAGTTTGAATTCAATAGAATTAGGTCTTTCCCAGTTGCTTTAATAGTAGGTACAATTATTCCCAATCTTGACATGAAAAAGACGAGAAACTGTTGCTTTCTTCCTCCTAATTTTTCTCTGGAGAAATAGTGGTTATAGATTCTTACGGCTTCTCAGAAGAACAAAATATGGGGAAAACATCAGATTCATGAATATTTATCGTTAATTCAAATTCAGTGTTCTTTTTAACAAAAATACAGGCCAAACTCTAATTTTTTTCTTTGAAGTTCTCAGAGTTCCACAGTAAGTAAGTGTTCTTGCTACTGAGTGCTCCACTGTCCCTGATGTACTGTGTAATACTGTAAAATTAATTCATTTCTCCTCTTACTCTCATCTCTAAAAGCAGAATTGCTTGGAGAAGGATTGCAGATGGACAGAAAGCTTCTTTGGTGAATGTCAAATCATCATTTTTACTGCAAGGAGTTCAGCAAAGGAAAACTGGAGAATTATTGAGATACGGATAAGAAATACAAGTTTCCGGCTTCTCTAAGATTTTTAGCTGGAGCAGGGAATCAGTAAGACAGAAGCCCAGACTTGCTTCCTTTTCTGAGATCCCTATTTTAACAAAACTAGAAGTATGAAATACTTCAAGAAAAAAAAAAAAAAAAATGGCTTTATTCCAATACAGATATCCTGGAGTTCTGATTCATGAAAAGGAACAGATCGAATTAGTTAATAAATTGACACTGATTTCTTTAACTGAAGATCTAGGGTCCATGTTTTAAAGCCTGTATCATTGCACACATAAAACTCAGTCACTGACTCTCCCAAATATTTTCATCAAGGAGAAGTATCAGAATGGGTTGGTATATCATCCCCGCAAGATGAAATTCAGTGTTTATCGGCAGTGAGTCCTCATCCACTTTCTGGCAAGCACAATATTTATGCTACAATGGCAAATTCTGAATGTCATAAAGATGTAATGAAGTAATGTGCATACCATGATCAGAACTCAACAAAACGGAGAGAGAGGAAGAATAAGTTTATGTTATTTTTCTAAAGAGGAAAAACTGGTCTTTTGTGGAGGTGTCCCAACCTGTAAAATTCAAGTTTAGATTTCAAATGCCCACTACTTCAAAATCCAAACTGCTAGGACCCAGTTGAGGCAGAACAAACCATCTGGGTAGTTAAAATCCAAGGAAGGACTGTCATCAGGCTCAGGGATAATCCTAGCTCTAGTGCACAGCAGTAAGGAACTTTTCAGAAGTTTCTAAGGACCAGTATATTTCTAAGGTATTCTGGTGCTTGAAGATAAAGGTCAAAAATATCAAGACAGCACAATTCCCACCCAGTGCAACTGCAGGATTGAGCCAGCCTGGATATCTTTGGAAAATCTCTTTCCCAGCAACATTGCTGTTCTGTTAAAAAGACTACTGCCAGCTGAGCACCTGATGCTTAGAATGAAGAAATGGCTCAGAAGTAGACAGAGAAATTAGACTAATTACTTATGATATAATGTGCCAGCATGAGGAAGGTACTATCCAGCCTGACTTTACCTTCCAGTTTATTTCTTGAGGCACAGAGATTTATAACATGGCAGCTATCTTAGTTCATTCATCATCAGTTGTTTCGTCAGCCACAGAAATGTCTAATTTCCTTCTAAGCTTGCACAGCTCTTGAGCCAATGTTATTTTATGACAGTGAGTAACATGAGCTATGTGTTGTGTTTAAAATGTTTTTCTTATTTCAACATTTCATTACTGTCGATTTAATGTCACCTTAAGTATTTTAAATGAAGACTGGTCTATTTAATGTAAATAAATAGATCCAGCCATGTGCTTTCTTTAAAGAAGACTGTGCAATCTGTACTACTGTTAATTTTTATGATCTAGAGCTGACTACAATATGGAGATTAAAACATTAGGTTCATTCCATTGTAATTTTATTCTAAAAGAGTCAAGTTATGACTTACATTAAATGCATAGGAAAGGTAAGGATACTTTCAGGAGAGCCTGGTATCCCCCTCTGCCTCACCACCCCAGTTCAACTACTTTACCTAGAAAGCCAGGGCCAGCATCCTACTGCTCACCAGTAGAACGTACTGAGAGGTGGTAGTGCTCAGAGCCTTGCAGAACAGATCAAATAGAGTGTGACTGCCTGGAAAAAGTCAGAAGAGACTCAATAAAAAGCAGTTTTTTCCACCACAGGAATTTCTTTCTATGTTCCCAGAAATGTGCTACTGTTCACTCAATGCCAGTAGGTGGAAACATTTAAGAGATCTAAAATTTATAAGAGAATCACATGAGTGCTGAAGCATTCTGGATTGGTTGGGTTCTTTTGGCAACAGGGGATGTTACAGGAGACAGCCATGTGTTTTGTTTCACGGATAGTCCCAGTGCAGCCACAAGAAGAAAATAAGTTTTCTGTATGAATGATAAAAGGGTCATAAATAATAAGAAAATTGTATCCTGTACACCAGCCAGCCAGCAGACAGCAAAGAAATCAGAACTTCAGAGGTTCTCGCTTTTTTCCTTATCATCTGGTGATATTTATCTAACTCTGTGATAGTTTCTTCTCCAGCAGTTTTAGTCCTCTCCTGGGAAGATGCCAATAATATTACCTTGGAGCAGGGAGAAGGGTTTTCTTTTTTAAGCTCATCAACCTAATGACCCAGTTCAAGCTGCCTGAAGGAGCTTGTTCCTAACTGTCCACTAGTGCCACCGGCTATGTGTTGCTTTGCTTTTATAGCAGGACAGTGTGCAGGCTAGAGCTGCTACTGGAACTTCAAGAAGATGATAAGATACTGTCTTCTGAGTAGCAGTGCTCTGCCCTCTCTCCCCAGCTCCAGGGAGCAGAGGGCAGGTGGCAAAAGAGAGCAAATAGTGGTCATGGACCTTGTGATCAACAATGGAAGTGACAAAGTAAAATGCATAGTTTAAATAAAGCATGGAGAAAAGGCAGTGAGGCTCTGATGCAGCACCTTGTTACTCTTGTTTACTCTTGTTTTGGGGAAGATGAAACTGCTCACAGTCATCTGTACTTCCCGGATGCTACGGTGATACTATGTTGTGACACACACAAAAAAGAAAAAGATCCTGGAGTCTGCTGACATTAGCAGGTCCTCCCCAGCCCTTGCTCTCTGTGGGTCTGTTTAGCACAGTGCGCAGCTGCAAAAGGTGTCCTTCATGGAAGGCAGGACAAAGACTCATAGCAGAAGATACAAAACTGTCCGACATAAGCTCCTCCCTCCAGTTTGTGGGGTGATGCTAAGGTGAGCCTGAGGGTAACGTACACCAAACTGGCCCCACAGTTTCTGATAAAGGGCAATTTGCATTAAAAGAGCAGCATCCCACAAAACTGACACCTGTAACAGTGAGGTTTGACTTAAGGGAGGATGTAATTTGAAGTGCTGTGAATTCCACTTTGGCATATCTTTTCTTTTTGATTCGATTGCTCAGTGACATTTTTGTCAAGACTGACAGCATTAAGTGAGTCCATCAGCTTCTCAAGCATTTTTAAGCTGAAAACTACACATACAGACATGCTCTCATTCCTGCCACTGCTGCAGAGAGAGAGGCTGTGTTATTTTCTCTCTTTTTAAGGGAGGGACATAACTTTTCTAGACTTCCAAATATTGATTTTTTTACCAGACCTAAACACACAGTCTCTACCCAAGTATGCTGAACTGACAGCATTCTCATGAGGCCTGCTTCTGAGGGGGGGGCTTATGTCAGTTATCAGATGGTAATTGTGGGAGTCTTCAGCACACTCTGCTCTAGCAGAAACGCTGAAGTATTGTGAGGGGGAAAAAAGCATGGTTTAGTGTGGGAAATGGCCTCACAAATCTGGAAGAGGATTTAAGAAACATAAAAAGCACAGTATTTCAGTTAATTGGTAACATTTTACTTAGAAAATGCTCTATAATTCTATTTCCATTAAAATGACAAACGTTGAATCTCTGCAGGAAAAAAAATGATTCAAAATTGCAAATATTTGCAATCTTGTACCTCTTCATTCCAGCTTTTGGGAATGTCTTTGTATCAGAGACAGTTATTTCTACAGCTACACCCAGGGCTCTCCTCATTGCTTCTTGCTTTTCATATTTCTTTCATGAGAGGAAGGCTTTCTGGTTTGTGCTGGTATGACCTGTCTCAAATATGATGGCATGTTCACAATCCTGTTCAGATCAGAGTGAATAAGCTAAGCTCTATAGCCTTGTATTTTCTTCAGTCATATCTCTTCACTTATTTCTGTGAGTTATCAGGGTTTCTAGTTAAATCAAAGCATTAAGAGGAATTACATAAAACTATATGCAGATATACTTATTTAAATTCTCTACCAGTACCCCCATGCCCAACAACGAGCAGGCTGCATCGTTATTCACACTGGTGTTGCAAAAGTGCTCTGGAAATGCTTCTGCTGTTTCTGTTGAAATCAGATCAAAATGCCAGTACATATTTTTAACATCACTTTGTAAAAGCAGAATGAAAGGAATGCAGCTCTTTACAAAGCTGAGCCATCACAACAGGACTCCTTCTGCATCATTTATCTGCTACAACAAAACACATTTTAAAAGTTCAGATTTTGAATTAGTCTAAGAACATGTGAAGATGTTCTTTGTGTTTCCTCAAATGTACGCTCTGTATCCAGTCTTTTGCTGCCTCAGCAACCTCTAGGCAGAAGTATATTGACTAGCTAAAGGGCATCCTGTCTTGCAGTACACGGTTATCGAAATACTACTGAGTAGAACCTCCAGGCCGTTCAATTCACTTTTTCACTGAAAACTATGATTCATCTGAATGAAAGCAGCTCTGCACTTCTCTGATCAGATGTTTTCAGTTGTGCTGCCTTGAAGTGCTACCTTGAATTTGGCAGGAAAAGTAGCCTATTTTTCACGGTACTTATTGTAGGTAAATGGTTAATGTTCATGTCTGGGTTTCAGCATACTCTGCTTTCTTATAGCACCTGCCACTGAAGATCTCAAAGCAATTTGTGAACATTAATCAACTGAGCCTTATGACTATTCAGCCAGTATGTTATTACACAGACTGGTAAACAGAGATGCGAAAACACATCAGATTCTCAGTAGGGCTGTAAGAGATGAGCAGTAGCTGTGTCTTCCTCTTTGTTCCCTAGAAAAGGACTTTTCTGCCTGCTGTTTCATCCAGAGGGACACAGAAAGCAGCACCAGTAAGGCCAAGGACTGGTGCCAGTAATCCTGCCAGCAAAAGGTACGGAGCAAAGAAACGTGTTTTAGTCCAACCAGTACCATTTAGAATCCTGCCACTGCTGTTGGCACGGTGTGCTGGACCTGGCCACTGAGCTGAAACCAGCTGACTCCTGAAGTGGCCATTGAAAGACTACTGAATATCTGGTTCCTGGGGTCTACAAAACCCTAATGCAGTGTGGCCAAAGCCAGGAGGAGTTACAGGCCACTCGGTTATTCTTTGCAGGCTGGACATGTCCCATGTGTTGCCAGCTAAAAAACTGCAGTAGATAGTTTACTTCCTCACTGATCTTTTCTTACCCAGCCCCTCCACATTTTGTAGTGATCATATTTTATTACATGCTGAAGGCTCAAACATTACTATATCTGCACCTAATGATCTATCAAACTAGCTTTAATCAATTTAGCTCAAGCACCAGGAATGGGAAGATGCAGGCTCATTGTAGGCTATGCAATCCCACCAGGATGCCCAGGCAGGCAGCTACTCCTGCTGCCCTCTGCTTCACCACAATTCCCCTGGGCGGTACCGAGACAGATGCCCACACAGCTGTAGTCACACCATGTCTGCACCTTCACAACAGGAGAGAGCCCCCAGCCCGAGGAATTCATGCTTCAAACAGATAAGGCAGAGAAAGAAAATTAGAAATTGGAAACAAAACTGAGAGTGATTATCTGGAGTCAGCAAGAATGGTCAGTGTGAAGGGTGCACGTCCAAAATCAAAGGCTGCTCACTGCTTTCATTAGCCATGAGAGCTCTGCCTTCGAGAGAGCAGAGGCAGAAAAGCTGAGGCTAAGCTCATAAATTGAGTGTTTGGTCCTCTTCCCTTCAGTGACTCCATGACATGTTAGCATGTCATTCTTGTAAATGTTTCTAAGAAAAGTTTTTGAAGTGTAGTGCTTTGCTATAGTCCCCGCAGTTGGGAAGGGCTATACAAACATCTGCCATACACTCCTCAAATAAAATTCAACCAGAGCTTTTGTTTACATGGTTTATCCTTAAACCCAGTGCTGAGCTGCAACTTGCAGCCACAGCAGCATCATTAAAAAGGAACCTTTTATTTTAAACACAGTACATTTTGTAACAGGAAAATCAATAGACAGTAACCCACACTACAGGCAACAGCTGTAGGACATAATCAGATGTCAGAAAGTTGAGAGCAGTATTTTGGCAGTTATACGTTCAGCTAATCTTCTACTTTGTGTTTTAAATGGCACCGAGCTGTAAAGATCAGAGATTTCTCTCAGACCTGCTGATCCACAGCCACACAAAATGAAGAAATCAAGACACCACTGTTTTCAACATTAAAGGCTGAAGCACCTAAAATCCAAAAACCAAATCAGTTGCTACTTATTTTATCCTTTATGGGGTACTATAAGAGGACAGCTCTTCCCAGAGTTATGGTGTGTTAACAACAGTCTCAGTGATCTCATAGCCTTTAGCAAAGATATAGGAAGATACTTAAGCCTGAAGAATACCTTGAGAAGATTACTAAATATTTTTCACTACTTTCGCTTTGGCTGCAAGTAAAGGTGCTCAGCTCCATTCAAGGTTGGGCTTAGAAAAAGCTATCCAGGTAGAAAAGAAGAGATGAAGCTATAATATGCCTGGTATACAGGATCAGAGAACACATATAAAGATCTTAATAGAGTTTTTGATCACCTGTTATTTTTTTCTTATATGAACAGAAAATTTACAATTAGAAACAAACTATTCCATGTGGTTTTATGACATTATTAACACTGAATCTGCAAGGAAACTAGGGATTTTTGGAACCTACCTATTTGTTCTTAGAAGGTGGGAGATGATTAATTCCCTAAAATGGCATGTGATTCACTGCGATCACAAAATAAACACATTTTCTTTGGAAGCAAAAGCCAAAGGGCGCTACGTCATTTTGTACTGAAATTGCTTTTCCCACCACATCCCACTGAGTGTATTTTCTCTCAGATAATGAAACTTGTTTTTTAAAGGCTTTCAATCCAGATTTCTGTGGCAAATGCTTTAATTAAGATTGATATATTCCATTTGTTTAGCTTTCAGACGTTGATGTGGAAGTTTTAACTTGAACTGCATTGCCCTCTAGCGCTGTGACGGGGCCGGCGGCAGTGATGTCACCAGCACATGCAGTGTGAGCACAGGCAGCCAGTTCATGCAGAGCTCCCTAAATGCTGACAAACCCTTCCTGGAGACGCCTGTCACAGCAGCAAGGCAGGGGCATCCTTCCAACAGCACCACAAATGTGCAAGGGGAATCAGCAAACCTGTCTTTTATTTCAGGGACGTCATGATTGAAAAAGCTACTTTGGAGCTCCAGCCAAGACTTGTGCCTGCTCATTTCTGTTCAAACGAGTTCGCAGGAGAAATTAAGCAAGTTTGAACAGCCTATTATTTCCGACGGGCTTCAGAGGACTTCACGCTGTGCAAGTTTCACGTACTTATAGCTGGCAGCTGGGGAGATGAGTTCTCAACCTAAACCTGGCCGGGGCTTTGCAGCAACTTCTTGGGTAGAGAGATAACTTCCAACTGAGCTCGAATCATCTGTGTGTTGTGCAAGGGATCCAATCATAACTTGCTATGGAGCACGATTTTTAAGATGAATACCTACTTTAGCAATAAATCCAATTCATCAATACCTGGATATTTTAAAGGGTCTGCACTGAATAATGGCAATCTTTCTCCAAACAACTCCAACGAGACAGCAAGCAATCTGGATTCACCTGCCTTGGATGTCAATAGGGCAATAATTGTGGGGCTTATCCTCGGTGCCTTTATACTCTTTGCTATTGTAGGTAATATCCTCGTCATTCTCTCTGTTGCTTGCAATAGACATTTAAGAATCCCTACAAACTATTTCATAATTAACCTCGCAATAGCAGATTTGTTGCTGAGTTTTACTGTCCTTCCATTCTCTGCTACACTGGAAATTCTTGGCTACTGGGTTTTGGGGAGGATATTTTGTGATATCTGGGCAGCAGTTGATGTGCTATGCTGTACAGCTTCTATTTTAAGTCTATGTGTAATTTCTATAGATAGATATATAGGGGTACGTTATTCTCTCCAATATCCAACTTTGGTGACAAGAAGAAGGGCAATTTTAGCTCTCATAGGTGTCTGGGTCCTTTCCATGGTGATTTCTATTGGGCCTCTTTTGGGCTGGAAAGAACCGGCACCCAAGGATGACAAAGAGTGCCGTATCACTGAAGAACCATTCTATGCTTTGTTTTCTTCCTTGGGGTCATTTTACATTCCTTTAACCGTCATCCTTGTGATGTACTGTCGGGTCTACGTAGTGGCAAAAAGGACTACTAAAAACCTGGAAGCTGGGGTTATGAAAGAAATGTCCAACTCCAAGGAGCTGACTTTACGGATTCATTACAGGAACATTCATGAGGACACTTTAAACAGCACCAAACCCAAGGGTCACAATCCCAGGAACTCCGTAGCTTTCAAACTTTTTAAATTCTCTAGAGAAAAGAAGGCAGCCAAGACGTTGGGAATTGTGGTTGGCATGTTTATCTTGTGCTGGCTACCTTTCTTCATTGTTCTGCCACTAGGTAAGTTCATTATCAAGGGATTGCAAGGGGGGGGGGGGAGGAAGAGGGTTAGTTATTTATCACAAAAATATCACAGAAAAGAAGTCAGATTAATGATAAATAGATCTCATTTTGAGAACCTCAGTGAAGAGATGAAAGGGAGGCATGTGAAAGCCATTTACTTCTGATGCTGGCTTTTTCAAAGACTCATGCATAAACTTTGTGAAGTGTACAGCCTGCAGAAAGTCTGCCCATTGGGTAGTCCTTCTTAGTGATGGGGCAGACATCAAATCAGGGGACAACATCTTCAGAGTTTATACATCAAATCCCCCTTTACAGTCTTTGTTCAAATTGAATTATGTTTCAGAAACATTCTTATAGGATGCATTAACAAAAATCCTAAGTAAGAACCAGTTTAGTTGACTGCTAGATGTTTGGACTACACCACAGTAGATCTTCTGGCATTATTAGGTGCCTTAAATAGAAATTAACCCTATTCATGAAGCTCAAAAATTTCTAGTTCTCAGTTCAAACATCACTGATAGCGTGAGGTGTCCCTGCCCATGGCAAGGAGGTTGGAACTGGATGATCTTAAGGTCCTTTCCAATCCTAACTATTCTATGGGACTATGATCAAATCCCAAAAGCAAACACACAAACCCCACCAATCCCCACAGAAAAGTTCTCGTTGATTTCATTAGGTCTTTCAGGAGACTCCCATGTGAGCTGTTGGCAGTCACTTTGTTCACTTTAAAATATTATTAAAGCATTTGATGTAGCCTTAACACATTGGTCCGTTTTCTCAAGTGCTTGTGAAATTTGCTTGCATGGTCTTTAATACTAGCACTCTCTCTGAAGGGGAATGTCTCAAGACATTGAATTACTAAGCTCTCAAAAATATCTGTCCAAAATTCATTTCTCTGAGACAGAGACAATCTGGCAGCCTAAATATGGAAAGAGGTGGGAAAAGAAAAGGGAGAAAAAAACATTTGTTAAACATAAAAAACATAATGTTCTGTACTCGTATTTACTTAGTTACCCCACAAAAACATTTCTAAATGAGTGGCAAGCAAATCTTTTTAGACACTGTTATAGAAAACTAAACTGAGTTCAGCAACCTGGTCCTACTGAAGTGTTATAATTGCAGTGTATGTGTAATATCATTTAGACTAGCATCTTTATTGCAAGACAACTACTCAAGCTATTGCAGTGCAATTTTATAACCTCTAGCTTATGGTATCATAAACTTAAAGATCTTTATGATTCAAGATCTGCATAAAAGTAATATTAAGGATGTGAAAAAATCCAAACAGAAGGAAAATTGTGAGCAAAGTTCTCTTTGGCTGCTGAAGTTTAATTCCTTGTGCATAACATAGAGCAAGTTTCCAACTATTATTGCAGAAATACATACCTGTGGATAGAAATGTATTTTTACCATATGGCACCAGTACTAGATAACTAGGTAGTAGGTCATGATCCCTTGCCAAAGTAGATTCCCTCTTTGATTTTGAGTTATTGAAGGAACTTTGGAGCAAAAAGCAAATGTGAATGCAGCAGAGCATATCTGTAGCTAGCAGGAGTCAGTATAGCTACTAACACTGTTCAATGAACACAGATGCAGACCAGTCCATTAAATGCATCATGGTTGCAGGGCAGAAATCAATGTGAAAAACAATTAAGTTTCTTGAAAGAGTATCAGTTTCCCCTCTGGGAAGTTATTTCAAAACCCTTAGTCTTCCTGAGAGGTTTAAAAGTCATTGCTTAAGACACCTGAGAGGAGAATTTACTGCTTGTCACAATATGGTTTTATCTCTCATATAAATTGTGTTCAAGACATCAGTGAGGTGACAGGCTGAGAGCTCCCATGACAGCACACTGTGCTCACAGAGGTGCTGGGCTGCTGAAAGGCTAAACCCACTGCCATGGGCTCTGACCTGGCACAGACTGAGTGACTCCAACCCTCAATACACTCACTTCAGCACCATGAGCACCTGGTACCCCACAAGGCAGAAGTTCAGAAAGAGTTGCCATTGTGTCAGAAAAGTGAAAGGATCAGTCTCTTGGGTGGACAATAGAGACTCAGCTGGCTCTCCTCTCCTCTGTCTAGAAATGTTTTCAGGAGCCCAACTTCTGACAGTTTATGTCTGTGAATGGGTGGACAAGAGGTATACATAGTATCTGATACAGCATCCAAAAGCATTTAAATAGTAGGTACTTTGTTTTGCTGAATAGGAACAGGGCTGGTTTTGTCCTTGTCCCTGATCTCTGCTTTTAATTAATAAAACAGGACAGAGCAGTGGAGGAAGAGCTCCTAAAAAGCTTGCTGTGTGCTGCATTCTTCCTACCAGAAGTCTTTTGCTTGAAGACACAAAATTAACTGAAAAGCTATGAAGAACCCTTCCACAGAGCACACAATACTATAAAATCAATTTCAGTGATATGCAAACTGTAGAATCCAAAAGGTACTCAGTTTACAAAACTCTCCATTAGGTGCCCTGGGCTGCTTTAATCACAAGCCACTCACTCATCAGTGCAGGACTGCAAGCTGTAATATCTGTTCTGCTCCTGAGTCCAGAGTAGATACTTACCTTCCCTGTAATGGAAGGACATGCTTCTTCCTTAGCCTGTATTTCTCACACCTTATATTTGCACTATTAATCCAAACCATATCCTCACATCTGCAGCTTTACTAATTGATTCTTTTTTGCTGCTTGTTTCACTCACTAAAGCCATGACTCTGCAGAATGGAATCAGCAGAGCAGCCCTAGTGTTCTGAGGATCCAACCATCAAACATTTGACAAATTGGTAAATGCTATTTCTGCAACACCCCAAAACCATGTTGTAACAAATCTGCACATACACAGAAGAGTTTCCTTCATGTTAAAAGTGTTC
Organism: Psilopsiagon aymara; assembly: GCA_024733675.1. Lineage (NCBI taxonomy): Eukaryota > Metazoa > Chordata > Aves > Psittaciformes > Psittacidae > Psilopsiagon > Psilopsiagon aymara. The sequence continues at coordinate 23,546 of JANRGW010041453.1, read as the reverse complement.
TCAGGTCTTCTATTAATTTCCCAGTCAAAATTCTAATTCCTCCACTCTGTCATTTTAACATATTCCACATCTCCCATTTTGATAGTCCACACAAAGGTGTCAGATATACAGTGGCAACTGATGTAGTGCTGAAAGCTGGGATATTACTTGAATAAATATTCCAAGACAAAGGACAAGAAATAGTATTAACACTCAGAGTGTATTTTAAGCAAGAATCAAAAGGCTGTGCAAGGAAAGCTCTCTAACAGAGCTCTGTATCGAAGATAGGAATTACAGCACTGACACTGTGATGTACTGAGCATCATAAAAAGATCAGCCCAAAGAATGATCCACAATCTCTTTTTGAAGGACCCAACCACACTGCCTTTAGTGTTAAGCACCTGATGATGCAGCAAACCTGGTATCAAAGAGAATTGTGAGCAATTTTTTATTCCAGTAGCTATTCTTTCCAGGTGGCAATAGATCTATAGAATATCCATATTACTCACATCATAAATACTCCATGGCTTTGTGAACAGTTGTCTTGCCACTCAAAATTATTTGTGGTTCAGCAGAAGAAATAAAATGAAGGCATAGATGTCTTTGAGACAACTTATTGTGCCATAAGTTCAGTGACTCAGATTTGAAGAGTAAATATATTGCTTCGTTAAAATAAATGTTTCTTTTCTTTCCCCTCATGCAAATCCTTTCTTAGGCATCAGGGTTATATTAAATATGCATTTCTGGAAAATGCTGAGTAAAATAGATTATTTTTATCTAAATATATAGATAAGCAATAAGGTAATGATCATTAGAACTCCCTCCTTTAAACAAAGGAATATCCAATTTTATGCCAATACCCTTACTTTACAAATTACTCCAAAATGAAGGATCATATGTTTCCCCCTCACTACTAAGTAAAAGTTTAGTCTTATTCCTATCAGTTGAGGTATCAGAATGGCCTTCCCAGTCTTCTCCCAGATACACACACCCACCCTGCAACCAAAGCCTATTAACTTCCCCAGCTTAGCTCCAGTGGAGATCAGCAGAGCATTATTCACTTCCCAGTTCCCTGATTTCCTCTGCTCCCAAGAAACCTGTAATATTACACTGAAGTCAGAAACAAAACATTTGTAACTTAACTGGCCATGGGATCAGGTCCCAAGAGCCTCATAATGAAGATACAACTGTTTTGACTGTTCTTATGTATTAAGATTTTGAAATCTCTCTATAAAATAATAAAAAGAGCATTAAAATATTCTGCATGCTACAGGTCAGCCAATACAAAATTATTCTTAAAATAAAATGTTATGTGAGTATCTAGATTTATGTTACATCAGGCCAACCTCTGCATCTCTGCACCAAGAACACCAAATTAGGCCACTTAGTTTCCCATGGGAAATACTTCAAGGCAATAGGTCCAGTGTCGTCAATGCCACTGGGCTCTGCTTTCAGCAAGGCTTCAGGTCTGGTTTGTCTTTCATCTCATTTTGCTCTTGCCCCATCTTCCTTAACTGCCCTGGCTCCCTAGGTTCGATGCCCTCAAGTTAACAGTTATACAGAATTTGGACAAAGAAGTGATATATGTGGAAATCTGATCCTCTGCCCTCTTGCAGATCAATCTTTGGTACAATGTTCAATTGCACAGGTGATAGCAGGAACCTGCTCCTCCTATTTTCTAGCCAATGCCTGTAAAACTAAACATCATACGAGCATTTCTTATCCAGTACAGCATGTTTTGTCGCATGTGGAGGAATAGATTATTTCACAAGGATTCATTCTAATTCTAAAATAGCCTCCCTTTAAACTTGGCTTACGCCTTTTGGTTTGCAAAGGATGCCAATTACCAGTTACTTACATGCTTTTATCTTTTAGAACAAAGTTGCTCGTTATCAAAGCAGATGAAACTGCATAAATTCTGGGGTACTTCTGATGTAGGGTTTTGATTTGCAGGTCAGAGGAACAAAGGGAAATCTGGAAGTGTACAGTCCTACAAAAACAAATATACAAAGCAACAGATTAAAAAAAATGCAAAGAAATCAACCCATGTCATAGAATCATAGAATAGAATCATAGAACAGTTAGGGTTGGAAAGGACCTTAAGTTCCAACCCTCCTGCAATGAGCAGGGACACCTCCCACTAAACCATGCCACCCAAGGCTATGTCCAACCTGGCCTTGAACACCGCCAGGGATGGAGCATTCACAACTTCCCTGGGCAACCCATTCCAGTGCCTCATCACCCTTACAGTAAAGAATTTCTTCCTCCTATCCAACCTAAATTTCCCCTGTTGAAGTTTGAACCCCTTGTCCTATCGCTACAGTCCTTAATGAAAAGTCCCTCCCCAGCATCCCTATAAGTCAACTAGTCAGGCTCAGGGATGGCAGCAATTCCTATCTCAGGTGATCAGAAAGCTCCAAGGAAAAAATGATATAAGGACTAAGGCACTGGGAAGCAAGAGGAAATCTCAAAATCACTGAAATCAGTGACAGCAGGAGAAAAGAGAGAATTTCAGAGGAAACACTGCTTTCAGCAACCAGCAAGGCAGTGGACACACGTCCTTCTGCCAAAGGCATTTGCAAACACATGCTATTGCTCAGGTTGGTAGTCATGACGAAAGCACTGAGCAAAGTTCTATGTGTGTATGGCCCTAAAGAATGGAGACCAGACCTCAGGATCTCGGCTGCAAGCTCTTTAGAGTGCCTATCTATGAGATACAGACATGAACAAAAAAAGTGATAATCTTTTTAGTATGTTCACTAAAGTCCTCCTCCACAGTCCTTTGCAAGATTTTGAGCCATTTTGGTGTGCAAGTGATATTTAGAAACTGAGAAGCAATAAACAGAAGTGTCTAAGTAACAACAGGGAAAAAATATAATGGCAGTTCACACAGTATCTTTGTGTTATTCAATTCCTTGCTAGAACCCTATTATTTACCAGTGATGTACAGGACAGATTGCCTTAGTTATAAAGGGAGAAAAACAGCAAAGCATTCTCAGTAATTGATATTTAATTACAATAACTGAAATGTCACCAGAGGGAGAAGAGCTTTTCTAGACACTCTTAATCAGCCAGTCTTTTGAAAAACAAGAATAACAAGCTTGGTCCATGTTACTTCTACTTAGCAAGCTACAGTAGTCTGTAACTCTTTTGGACAAAATAATAACATTATCATGTGTCTGCCCCTATCTACTGTCATTTTAAAAGCAAAAAGCAAGATTCTTACTAAAATTGATCTTGATTTTATCATATTTATGTGAGGGCAAAGCAATTTAAACAAAAGTGAATTCTCTCCAGTCATCACAGCTATTCTGGACTGACAGGTGGTAGACTCGTACATCCAAGATTATACAGTGCTTGTGTCAAAAATGTGTTTGATGGATTTTTTCCGTATCTCATGTATTTTCCGTATCTTGTATCTCCATATTTTATTACTCAAGATATATTCCAAATGTTTAATAATATGACAGTTATGGATGAGACATGAAAATCCTTAATCCTGTTGCACTTTTTTTACTGCTCTTTTTTAAACTACAGCTTTTCTTTTGCTTTTTTTTTCTGGGCTGGGCAAAAAAGCTGCTATTTGTCTTTTCTGCTGCTCTTCTAATAACAACTTGCAACTGGTATGTTGTGCCATAAGTTTTTACAAATGGTTTTCAACCCTCGTTTTGCCAATGGCAATAGCTCTGTGATTCAATACATAAGCACTGCCCCTTTAAATATACAAATATAGCTACTCTGCTTTGCAATTGCTTGTCATTTAAGTTGGTGCAGCAACTCTGGCTTTTAGTACAAAGATCTGACCCCTATCTGGACCACAACTTCCATCAGCAAAGCTTCAAGAGAGGTAAAGTCTTGGTGTTATTTTGGCTATTCTAGATGAGCCTCTGTTTTTGAAGCCTTTAAAAGGCTCTCAAAATTGAGCCATTTTGAATGAAGTTCATGCAGGCCTCATAAAACAAATTTGCTCATGTGAAATACGAGGCACCCTTTATCAGAGATAGATGGTGTGGGCAGGAAAATAGAACCAATAACTTTTCTCAGCTTACAAGACTGCAAGGAAAATTTTCCTTAGGCTTTACTCTTAGTCATGACCATATTAATAGATGAATGTAGACTTTATGGTTAGATTCTACATTTGTGTATGTCCGCTACTTTAATTTTCCTGCTTAAGAACTTGACTAAACAGGATCAGGCCTTAGACTGGTAGGAGCTGCTGAGTTCAGTTATACCAATAATGGACAGGCTTGCAGACAATAATTTGCCTGTTCGAACAGGATGGAGGAATGAGTATAAATCACTTTTACCCTGTCAAAACAGTGAGGGGAGATTTCTCTCTTTGGCATCCTTGACTCAGATGGAAAACAGAAATGAAAGACTCAAGGATTGCGGGCTGGTTGAATGATACCTTCATCACCCCTCATAAATGTGCTCACTGCAGGGCCAGAAGGCTCCAGCAAAGAGAATCCCACAGCTACTAGAGGTAGACAATTTTAGGACCTAAATTCTTCACAACCAGGACAGTTTAATTATCAGCTGATCTAGATCCTTGGTCATACTTGTAGTGTACCTATGAATACAGTGACGAATGAGAACTGCTGTACTTGCAACAGCTTCATATTTGTATTTCTATTTCTCCCACATTTTCTTCTGCAGTATCATTAGCCAGTTATTCCTTATCTGATATTTCTCCTTCCTCAAAAGCAAAGTGCTCTCCCCCAGAACACACACACAAGTTACACACAAACACAGGGGTGCAGCTCTGCAGCATGTTGCTGTCTGCAGGATTACTATGATTCCCATGGTGTCCCCCAGCATGGCAGTCTGCACGCTGCACACTGCAGGCCAAGGCATCCCACAAAGACATCAGGATGCTCAAAAACCATAACCAAATGCTAGCCATCATTACTTGTTTGCAGTAGTAGCAATTTAACCATCTTTCCTTCATTTTCTTTATTGAATTTAATTCTGTTGATTTTGGATGCTTTTCCTATTTCTCAAGCTCTTTTTTCACTGTTATCCTAACCCTCTTCTCAAGAAGGCCTCCTGGCTTGATCAACTCTTAATTTTATAACCACACTTTCTATTTCATCCTCTACTGTTTGCAAACTGTGGGGTTTTTTTCCTCCATTAAATAAGTCCTGGGGAATGTAAACAAACACTGAATGCTGGAAGGAAAGAAATCAGGAGCTTTAGAAATCCAATTAGCTTTAAAACATTGGCATGCTGACTTGGCCAAGCATGTAGTAAAAAGGACCGCAGAAAGTTTAAATAAAAGACAAACACATCCTTTCTGCATTTCTAAACTCACAACAACTCCAGCTTGTTGCTTTTATGGGGAGAATTTTACTAGCAATACGCATGCGGAGCTTTCCCTTTGTTGGGGAGTGGCCATTACTCAGCCATTAGCAGCTACCAGCAGCTTCGGCTGCAGCAAGGGACCACAGCAGCAGCTGCAGGGGAGAACCATAGCTCCCCAGCCAGGTCACCAGGACCCATCTGCTGCCCAGCACTGGGGAAGTCTCCTACTGATTGCATGACAAACTTGACCAGGTCGCTGTTCATAAGAAAGCTGAGTCCCACCATAAGCCAAATTTCTTGCAAAACAATCTTAATTTCTGCAGAAGTTGTCTTCTCAAGAACAGATTGGGAGACAGGGTTTGATACTGTTGAAGCTTCCAGCCTTTCATGCTTCAGAAGTCATTTGTTCTCATTTTGTGGTTTGCAACGCTTTTCATCACTACAGCCATTTTTAAAACATTGGAATTTTCTTTTGAGGAGAACATTGAAAAGTTCAGCTCTAACTCCAGTCAGAATGATTCCAACCTGCGACAAAATGAAGTAATTCTCTCCTCTGAACGCAGGAGGGTACATCTGCCTTCCAAGATTACCTTAACTATTGAAATCTGATATCATCTCTGTAACAAAACTCCAAACATTAATTACCAAGTTTCTAACAATTTCTATTTTACAGTATTCAAGCAAGAGGTAGTTTTCTCTCCAGAATGCCAACATTTAGTTTTCTACTTGTTAGGAATAGAGACAACTAGTTCTAAAATTTATGGCTTTTCTTTAATCTTCAGATAATGACAAACTTGTGCAGTGAAGCACTCTAGTTTTTTATTACCAGAGTATCAACTGACACACAGCAAAGCACTTGAACAACTCCAGATCATTTCATTTCAATAAAAGCAAATATATTTATTCCAGTAAACAGGAACATACACTCACCACCCGCCCTGGGTTGGCTCTCATCTGAGCAAAAGCTCAGTTAAAGGAAATGTGATTTTTTGTGACAGGCAGAAAACAGCACCTGACAACCCAAACCTCATCCATAGAGAATTTTTCTCCTTAAATCCAGGAAATTCAAAGTACTCCTGCCCGAATTATTATCTAATTTAAGTATCAAATACTTGATTCTAAACAGAACTGATGATTCTGTAATTTATTTATCTAATTGATATTAAATACACAGCTTACTAAAAGTGGATGTTTAATAAAAAGTCAATTATCACAACATCAAGTGATTAGAAAACAGATTAGTAGCTGGAGTTAAGAATTAAATAAGACATTAGGAGAGCAGAAATAAATATTTAAAAATTAAGAGGAAAAAGGAACTGAGTAACTGGAAAGCGAACACGCCTGGCTGGAAAAGGAAAAAGTAGAGCTATTAAAGAGAAGGCAGACAGTAAAGTCAATGTGGTTAATTTTAGATTAAAAATATCATTAATAGTTAAAAATTTTCCTCCCCCTGATGCAACTAATAAATATATGGCATTCTTGAAGATATGCACTCACAGAACACATTAACACAGGAAGTCATTCAAATGCCTGTATCTGCAGATGGAAGCTGAAGCATATTGAGCAGTACAACAGGAATGGAGCCAGTAGATGAAGTGATTATGCCCTTTTACTCAGCACTCACTAGACCGTGCCTGGAGTACTGTGACCATGAGGGTGAGACAGTGATAAACTGGAATGAGTCCAATGGCGGCACAAGAATGATCACAAAGCTGCGAAGAGAGGGTAGAGAAACAGGGCTTCTTCAGCCTGAAAAAGGGAAGGCTTCAGGGAACCTAATGCAGTGTTGACCCTGCTTTTATTAGGGGGCTGGACAAAAGCCCTGTAACACCCATTCCCACTGCAATCATTCTCGAACTCTATTATAAAGTTCTTGGCTTTCACTCCCATCACAGATAAATATATATATTCCTTGCATGAAGGATGATGAGAGGAAATAAAACCACACAGTGGAACCCAGGGCTATTTCACAAATGGCTGTTGTCACAAATGACTGTTGTCACAAACAACTGTTGGTCACACACACATAGTTATTTCCTCTGTGTGGCTGGAAGTAGCACACAGAGCAGAATGCACAGAGATATCAAAGGCGATTTCAAAAGTTTTAGTTCATAAGCATTATCTTATATGTTTTTTTTCACGTTTAAACGTGAGCCAATCCCTATAGTCTCTGATCACATTGCATCTATATACAACTGGAGTAGCAAGTTTTCTCCCTTCTCTGGGAAGTAGTCTGGCTGGTTGGTTGCACTGGCAGGTCTAATTTTGATCCTAAGTTCTTTCTTCCATAAGTGAAAGTGGAAACTCAAATATGCACCATGTATTACACTTTTGTCAAGAAGTCACCAACTATTGCATTAAGGATCCTTAAATAGAAGGTCTTAACTTTCCCATCCTCCTTTCCCTATGAATACAGTAGTCAGTTGTGAGAGGTAGCAAAGGAACAGATATTTAGATGGAAGAAAAAACAACAGAGCAGGAAAGAAGATGAGAGAGCAATGTGTGTGTGTGCGTACGCATGTGTGTCTGTTTCTCCTCTGCAGTGGGCTACATCAAAACTTCCATTAGTGAACAGTTTTCCTTAATTAAGAGTGTTGGGATTAAGCCAGTCCAGAAGATTGTCCTGCTGCTCACCTTGCTATTTTAAGTACTCTTCCAAAGTCCACTGAATTCCTTATGAGCCTTTCCAAAAGCTTTTGAAGTCTCCCACAGACTTGAGTGGAGTTTGAATTTGAACATCTCAGTAATGTTCTGGCCAGATATTCTGCAGAATACGTGAAGCCAATCAATACAGCAAATTGTTTCCCACAATGTTCCCTAATTTCATTGAGGTGTTTCATTTAGTATCTGTGTAATAAAGCATTCATAGTAAAGAACCAATCAGACCCTAAATTAAATCAGCTTTTACTAGATAAAATACTTACTTCCTTTTTATGCTATTTGCTGTTGCTCAGTGTATTTCCAAGCTGAATCACTCCATCAAGTCATGGTCAAAAACCAATCAAAACTGATCAAGTTTACTGAGTTTCTGAACTATTTCCTGGTCTTCACTTGTGCTGGACATAGGCTTTGCAAAAACTACATTGGTGTCAATGCTGCAATCAGATGTAAGATTGTAGAGCTCTTTCATGAATCACAGGATTTAGTGCAGAAAAATAAAAGAGAATAGAAAATATACATTCCCTCAGAGTGAAGTTGTTAAACGCAAAGGATCAGCAGAGCGATCAGTTTGAGTAGGAGTCACTCTGGCTATCCCCATCACAAAATAAATCACTGAGGACACAATCATATGTAAAATTTTCCAGCCACTTTGCAAAGCAATCTAAATCAGTTCAGAGAAACAATTTGTTTCTCATTCTGTGATGGGAAAGTAGTTGGATTTTAGGGGAGGAAATATTAGTGTGATGTTCAGAGAATGTGTCTAGTCAGCTTAGCTTTATCATTTTATCTAGTTACCAAAATAGCCCACAGTTCTTTGCTCCTGACAGATTAATTATGAGGTAAAGCATGTGTGCAGCTAAAAAAAAGGCATTGTTGTTAATTCCAAGAGCAAGGTAGGCAAGATGGTAATGTTAAAAATATAAAAGCTAATCAAAATGTTTTTCATATCTTTATATGGTGAAAGGCAGTGGAGCTTTGCATAATAGTCACCAAATTAAACTACATTTAGAAGTACATGGCATGTATGGAAACATCCACCTAAACCACCTTCCGGATAATACAGAACAGCATTTCTTCTTTCTCTGTACAAAACCCAGGCCAGGATTCCACTTAGTGAGGAGGAACTGAACACAAAACCTCAGAAACTTTCCAAAGCCCTGAAGAGAATGTGTCTAAATAAGCATCTGTCTCAGGCATTCCACTTTTCTAAGTTAATCCTCAACCTAAATAAGGGATATATTTACCAAGGGGATAGAAGACTAGTGTAAGTAGGATTTAAGTACTGCAAATGTAAAATTCTGCTGGGCTGCCAAAACTTAAGCCATAAAGTTCTCCTGATGAACAGAGTTATGTTCCACAGAGTTAATCAGAGAAAGGACTAGAGGAGACCTGAAGAGGTCATTCAGGGCATCCTCCACTCCAAAGATCAGATGTACACAAATCAGTAGATGTCTCTCCACTTTGTTTTTAAGCTCCTCCAGGGTTGAAGTTTAACACCCTTCTCAAGCATTATGTTCCAGATTTTTCCTATCTTGGTAGACAGAAAGTGTTTCTGAATCCATAATTGCAGTCTTGCTGCAATTCAAATCATTGCACTTCATATATTTGACATTTTGTACATGGAAAACAATTTAATTTCCTTCTTTGCAGGCAAAGGAAGGAAATTAAATTCATCTATGTTTTTATAGATGAATTGTCATGTCTCTTCTCAGTCCTTTTTCCTCCACCACGACAAAAGTTGTACTACAAAAATCCTACATTTCAGAGCATGACTGATTTGGGCTCAGTGATTTTTCTATGCACAGGCCTGAGCACAAGGCGCCTCTGTCAGTCAGGGTTGCTATCAGGAAATTCTTTCTCTTTTGTGTTGCTGCCCTTTAACATAAACGAAAATGCTTGCTGCAGCTGCTGAAATTGGCCTGATGTCATTCTGTCTAAATGACATTTGAAAAATAGGTTATCATGAAAGATAAGTATAAGCTCCTTACCTTTCTTTCTTAGAGAACACGCACTTTTGAAGCAGTTTACAAAGATTAGCCAGGTTTCCATAATAAGCTCTAAACATTTTTCCCTCCTTGGTCTCTTAGTCTTCACTGTATGGAGCTCTATTTGGTTCATGCGCAATACAGATTATACAAGCACACCTCATTTAGCTGCGCTGGCTTGCAGGTTTCTTCTCTAGAGCTGAGCTCATTTTATTGCTCTCTATAATAATTTGTCACATAACTTGTCAGTGAATTTCCTTAAAATTTTATTAAAAACCATACCAAAATCTGTCTATATTTAACCTGCCTAAAAATATTTAAATCTGGTAGAGGAATGTTCTGGAGATTTTCATTTATTACAGTATGAGAGAAAGGCAAAATAACTGATCTGGAAAAATTCACCCCTGCTCATTCAACATTCAGACATACGAAAAATGGAAGCTCTTTAACTACTTCACAGGGTTCATTAGGCCTTAAGAACCAAAACCCCATTTCTATTTTAAAGAAGTATCAGAAAACAATTTAAGAAATTTATCAGTATGAGCTCCAGAAAGTTCCCTGATGTACATAATAATGCTTTGTACTTGTTTTATAAAGTCACAAAGCTTCTCTTTTCACTCAACTGAAGGGAAAATATCAGCTATTACGATTTACAGACTGAATGCAGAAAAGGTTTGCAACTGAGTAAAGTGGGAGACTTTGGAGCATCTTCCTCATCATGGCTGCATTTATAAACTTAGATCAACTTTTCCTAAAGTTTCATACAAATTTGATACCAATTAAAAAGCATATTCCATATCTATATTCAAATTACATGAATTGTGGCTGAATCTTTCATCAAAGATGCTGTAACACTCACAAGACACTGTTTTAAGTGCTTGCATTGGTTTGATTTACCTGTTCATAGTTTGCTGATGTTAGACATGCTATACCCTGTAGTCTGTGCAGTATTGGTCAAGAGAGATGTAGCATCTCCATCAGATGGATAGAAGAGACATTGGTCAAACCCCAAAAATCATTAGTAGCAACAAAGAAATAAGGGACATGGGCTCAACTTACAAGAGTCTTGCACACAGAATAAAAGTCTTTAAAGTGCAGAAGTCATGAAAGAAATACTACAAACCTTGTCATTTAAAACCTTTATTTTATCCTTAAGGGCTAGCAAGTTGCTTAGCTCCAAGGTAACGGGTAGAGATAGTGGTAGCTGGCACCATCCCAAAACACTGCCAGGGAAAAAATCCAATCATAGGATCTTTCCTGACTCCTATTGCCCGAGTGGAGGAAGAGTTTCTCCAGAGAGCTGATGCCATCTCAGCATCTTATTTTCCATTTTGAGCCAGCTCAGGGCATATTTGACACACTGAGGAGAGCAGTGAAAGTGTGAGGAATGACAAATACTTACCTTCTTCAGCTTTCTTGTGAGCTGAGCAAACTCAGACCCTACAGACAGCACTAGGACAGCACTCATTTAGATAAACAGTGATACCTGCTGCGGCACATCAGAGCTATTTACCCAAGAAGCTGGGAAGTGCTTTTGCATAGTTTTGAGGCCCAAGCCATGACCTCTACATTGCTCTGAGATGGGAAATATGTCTAGAATCATACTCCTCCCCAGTAAGGCATCCTGATCGTCACAACTGACTCAGCTGCTTCCACAGCCCAGGGAATCTGAAACTACTCCAGTGTAAAAGGCTGCTCTTCTCAGAGATGTGACATTCAGGCTTGAGTGCCACCTTCCAGTTGAAAAACTCTTAAAATCTAACATCAGTTCTTGGCATAAGAATTCTCTCCTGAACCCCTGCTCTTTTATTACTTGAGCCAGACACAGAGGTGCTTTCCCAGCTGGATAACTGTTGAATGCTTGTTTTGCTTTACAAATGTCATGCATTCTTTTATAAAGCCCCACTTGCTAAATTTAGCTGATCAATTGCATGTTTTTAATACTAAAAGTACATGAAATGGGTTTCCTGGTATGTGTCTTTCATTTGGGCAGCCTCTTCAGGGAAATTATTTGGTTGTGAACAGAAGAGGAAGTATTCATAAAATAACCTCTCTTGGTTTACATCATTTTTATGAATGTCTGTCATAAGGGAAGCAACCACCATTAACTTCAGGTTTCAAGAGACTGTACTAACACAATAAACTGGATATACAGGGATGATGTTTAGGAGCTGCCAGAGAATGTATTAGAAGTTATAAGGTATGACTGGACACACTCCTTCTGAGAAGCCTGGGAGCTGTTAGTTCTTCTTCTTCAAAAATGACATTCAAAAGCTCTTAGAAGAAGGCACAACCTTATTCCATGTGTGCATTGAGGCACAGCTTAGGCAACAGAGGTTTGATCTTTCCTTGGGATCAACAGATATGAGCACAACAGATGTGTACACAAAAAAGTAAAAAGCAGGCTTTGTGTTTAAATTCTACATTATTTTTGTGCTCCTTTAGCTTTCAGATGGTGGAAAACATTCCCTATTAGCTTTACAAATAACAAAAATAATGTTACCAATAGACCAAAACTGAAAGCAACACATTAAAGATTTTTAATAAAGCATTAAAGATTTTTAATGAACAGTTTCTAACAATGATGTGATGGTACATTTACCATTCCTAAAGGCAGACAAACCAATTATCTCAGATATTATCTCTGCTTGTTTCTTCTGGACAGGATCTCTGTTTTCAGCTCTGAAGCCCCCTGAAACGATCTTCAAGGTGATTTTTTGGCTTGGCTACTTTAACAGCTGCTTGAATCCAATCATCTACCCTTGCTCAAGCAAAGAGTTCAAGAGAGCTTTTATACAGATTCTAAAATGCCAGTGCCATCATCGAAAGCAGTTGGGGTGGTGGGCCTACAGCTACAGAAACTGGAATCGGTGCTCCTTTGAACACCCCAGGAAAGACTCTCTGGAAGACAGCGGCAGTTTCCTGAGTGGCAGCCAGAGGACATTATCTTCATCATCTCCCAGTCCTGGCTACCTGAGCAAAATCACCCACCCACATATGGAGATGTGCACATTCCAGGAATGGAAAAATTCCAGCTCTTTCCTGAGCCCCTTACAGGAAGGCAGCAGACAAAAGGACCCATGCCAGTTCTTTACCTTCAATCTCTTAACAGAGCGCAATGGATATGTTCCTGCTGGCAGCCAAGCTTCCAGCAATGGGGACCATGAGGCCATCTGTGACACACTGAATGGCAAAACCGATTGCAGAGCAAACATGACACTGGAATGAACAGATTCTAGATGGTCTGTTTTCTTTGTACACTAACCTGTTTGACATTTAGCCCAGGTGAAGAAATGGACCTTTGCACATTTTCTCAGTACGGCACTCGAAGGAAGCCAGTGAGGAGCAGGAAGATTTATGTCACAAAAGCAGCAAAGTGTGGGGGTTAACCATCTTTCCAGTCAGTTGCTAGAGGAGCTACCAAAGCAAAAGCAGAATGCAGGGAAGGTGCCATGTAAACCCAGGGAAATTCTCATCCAGTTATTTAGCTGTCATGGAAGTGCTGTGGAACAGCCAAACATATCTGTATATAGAAAGAATGTATAAATACGGGGGTGGGCAGGGAAAATGGGTAGGAATGTGTGGTGTACATGTGTGCTAGCTGCATGGATGGGTGCCTGGGAATGGAAGTGAGCAATGCAGTGAGTGTTGTTTGTACCTCTCCAGGGTACTGCTGCTTTTGCCTGTCATTTCTTATTGTTGTTGTACTTCACTGTACATTAGCACTTTAGAAATGGAAAACAATGTCAAAGATTAAAGTAATTTTGCAACAATTTCAACACTTGCACCTATTACTGTAAGACTGGAATTCAGCCAAGTTCCCTCATCACAATTTTCACTGCAAAATAAAACACAGGGGTTAAGTTTGCCATTGGAACTCAGGATACTCTTTAATATCCCTGCAGTTGATTTCCTTCCATGATTCCCTTATCACCAGTGTATGTAACCCCTCTATCCTTCATATCCTTTTTGGAAATTCTGAAAATACCAGCAATGACAAAAGCTCATAATTTACATTTCAGCACATCAGTAAGTGTCCTGCAAGCTACCAGAGAATCTGATTTCTAAAAGCACACTCATAAATCACTCCAAATACCTCGCAAACAGTGTTGTGGACACAGCACAAAAGAGCAGTGACCGCTGGAGGCCCAAACCCAGCCTTGGACAAGTACACTGATCCCTGGTTCTTTCAGCACACTGTGAAAATAGCACTGCACATGTGGAGACTTTTACTTTGCCACTCAGATAAGAAGACAAAGCATCAAAAAAATCAAGTGGTATAAATTTCACTGGAATTAGTATTTTTCAACTCAATAATACAGTAATATAACATAATTTTTGAGAGTATCTTCTAGCACAATTTTAGGTCATGCGTGGAAGTTATGTATCTCTTGCAATTAAGTGTGAATCATGAAGCTAAGGACTGACTTTTTTAGGTGAAGTGGTACAAACCATGAAAATTGGCATTTACTCCTTCCTCCAACCAAGACCTATTAGGAATTTTAGTGACCTTTTTTTGAAGCTTGAAACAGAGAATGAACGATAAACAGATGTACTAAAAACACTTAGGGACAATTTAACAATGCTAGGTCACAAGGGAAAGTCATTTCCTTTTTTTTTCCTAAATATGCATTTTCTCATTGATGGGGATGGATGCAAGCTTGTGGTTAGATGAAATATCCCCCAGCTCAGCAAGCAATGATAAGAAAGTCACATTCCAAGGTCTTCCCATGGTCCTACACTATAGTAAGACCCACATAAATATATTTTAAGTGTCATCCTGATCGAAGTTATGACCAAACTCCTATTTTAATAATTCCCTTTTGATTGTGGGGAAGGACCTAATTTCCTCTTAAAAGTACAACGCTTATCAAATTTTAAAGTGTTAAAGACAAACAAACCCGTGTTGCCTGTATATTGAGGTTGTCATAAAGGACATTCTATTTGATTGTGACATACTAGTATGAAGCTATCCTCCTTGGGCTTCTAAACAGCAAAGAACTATGCTTCTAACCTACTATTCTAGCTTTTCTGAGGGAATCGACAGTGTCTGCCAAACACTTCTGGGTTTTGTAAAGCTTCTGCAACATTACTGTTAATTTCAAATGAATTTGTTTCATCTAAGCACCTTACAACACACTTCAGCTACATTTTGAGTGACATGTGACTTGTGAAGTAAATCCAAGTAGTGTTACCCATACTGGAGAATTTCTAAGTGATACTGCAAGGTTTCAGAGTAAAGAGCGTTCCGTTATTCTAAAGCCTTTAACTATGTAGTGCTCAGAGCCTGAAAATTCCTTTATTTAGCTTCGAGTCCTAAGAAAGGCTGTGTGATCTCTGAGTAACATTTAAGCTCCTAAAACAATGACATAATTCTCTAATTAGCTATTAAATCAGATAGGCTTTTATCCTATACTGAAGTGACCTGTAAGTACTTACCATCTTTGTACATTTTTACACACAATGTCACAAAAATTACAAGGAAAGCTCCTTACTGTTTGGGTTTGGATTGTTTTTTGATTTGTTTTGGGGTTTTTTTTTAATATATAAAAAGAATTTCAGCAACTCAGTACTGAGAATACAGCTTTCTCTAAACCCTGTAATTGATCAGGAGAACATATGCATTAACATCCTGTTAGACCCAGCCACGTAGACTATCCATCATACCAAAATCCTCAGAAAACAAAAAACCCCAAGACTCATGTCACATAAGCCTTAAAGAGTACAGAAGAGAAGGCATTACACAGACAGCCACTAACATTTCTCCCCAGGAGTTACATTGCTCTTCTGTAAATCTGACCTGCAAGACTGCGAGACTCTGCAGGGACAGCAGCATGAACTCATCCACCCCTGGTAACTTGCTTTCTCTCCCAGCCAGCCACAGCACTGCTGCTCTTCCCATGTCCTACCAAGTGTGGGAGACACAGCTGAACTACATGCAAAACATGTGGCTCAGGAGCCACAGGGTCTCTACCCTACAGTGCTTCCCTTCCTCAAACCCAATCCTGCAAGTATGTTAAGGGCAACCTCCCTGAGGACACGACTAGGTTATGCTTCCTTGCCAAGAAAACAGGAAATTAAGTGAAGCTCTGCTTTGGGATTTCTGATACTAGGGAAAACAAGAAGAGGGAAAAAGTTTACTCACCATGTTGAAGTTGGTAAAAAAGAAGTTGGAAATAATCACAGGCAATTAAAACAAATATATTCTGACATTTCTAAAACATCAAGCACATTTTTATTCTTTAGGCCACATCCTAAAGGATCATCTCATAGAATCTCGAGCATCAGACAGATGAAGGAATAACTGCAGACTCCAGCACAGCAACCAGTGATAACAGAAAGAAGTGAGAATAAGTTCAGACAATACCTGATATGTGCTGCAGCTGTAAGTTTAACAAACTGTGTCTCATTCTTAATCAATGCCCAACTAAATTGTAAGACTGAAGCTGTAACAAATATAAGACGGAAAGATTCCTAATATTTCTCCAAAATACATTTCACCAAGCTTTTTTCTGGCTCATGTACACATCATGCCACACCAGGTTCTCTCCATAGCCATGCATGGTATTCCATGACTTCCCAAAAACAAATAGATGATTGCTCTTCTTCTAAACTCTTTACTTTTTGGCCTCATGAATTCTCATTATTACAGGGCACCATACAGCCTGTTCTTTTACTCAGTAACACAGTGGGGTCTCATCCATGCAAAGATGTTAAATTATGCAAGACTTCAAAACAGTCATGACACATCTGCTCATAAGTTGCCAATACCACCTACTTCACCTCCAGCCACAGCTTCTATGAAGGTACAGGCAATAAAACTGATTGTAAGAATGAAAGAAAAACAATAAAAACCCCAAAACCCAACACAAAGGAGGGACCACAAAGTTTACAGATGAGAAAGTCTGATATGGCACCTAAAAATATGAAACCCTTGCAAGGCCACTTGACTTCTCTAGAACAAATCTATTGCAAATATCTTCATTATTACTACTGGAATCTTCTATGACCTCCACTAGGCAAAGCCAGCCCAAATGAAGCCGTACAAATCACCCTCTTCCTTTTGTCAGTCCTTCATTTGTTGCAATGTTTCCCTTTAAAGGAAAAACTATTTGGGTCAGGGCATCATCATCAAACCTTGTGGGACAAGCCCATATTAGCCCAATTTTTTAGTACAGACAAAATTAATTTGAAAAGCAGAACATCCAGAACCTAGTGAAATGGCAATTGGCACATAATGGGGGTCTATCAGATGCAACTACACTCCATCATGCATATTTTTAATGCATATTAACAAACCTTCTGAAGAACCCATTTTGTGGGCAAATAGATTTGCCTCCAAAGAAGAGTTGCTGCCATTTAGCACAGAAGGTGTTCATAAAACACAGTGAATTTCTCCAGGTTAAGCTACTATGTGGTGATAATTGCTAACTAGGGGCTTGTACAAAGCTGTTCAGCTGAGAGGCACAGCTGTAATGGCTCACGGAGTATTGTTACAGCCCAGCTGCACATAAATTAAACCCATTAGGCTTAATGCACTCAGCTATCACAAAAGTGTTTCTTATTTTTGAAGAGAGATACAGTAAAATCAATCCAACTGTATGAGAATGAAACTCTAGAGCATTCCGCATTCTTTACTCTTTGGAAATGCAGTTTTCTATTATCTTTCCAATGTGACAGGGAGAGAAGAGGGAGAATTAATATTATAAAGTGCAGTTCTTGTTTGGAAAATATAAAAATCGCAACTTTCTATTCAACAGATGTGCTCTCTGCTCTCAGTTTCTGTGCTTGACTTTCACCTGATACAAAAGAGCATAAAAACTGCACAATGCTGGAGATAGAGTACGCAGCAGCTATGGTAGGAAAGTATCGGTATACTAACAACTGCTTATTCCTGTTAGTAGCCACAAACTAACCAGCTCATTCCCACCAAAATAAACCTTGTTCCAAACCATGCTGGGAGTGCTCTGGCTCACACACTTCATAAGGCAGAACGTAGCATCACAGGCATGATGCATCAGACAAAGAAACACCATTTCCACCCTGAAGCAGTCAAAAAGACATACTTCAGAACATGAAGACACATGATGCTAATTTAAGTCTCTTTAAAAAAACAAAAACTGTTTGCACCCACTGTGATTTCTGGGGACAGAAGAGGTAGTAGCTTCCATTCTCACTGAACATGTTATTCCTGCAAAATAAAAGTCATGGCTCTGGAGATCAGTAGAAACACCCGAAGCAGTAACACAGCAGCCAGGGCACTAACCAAGGAAAATTCCAGCCTCTGTCTTAACGACCTTTACATGTTTCACCTCCAGGCTGGGTAAGAATCTGGACAGCCAGTGAAAGGAGCAGCGAAGTGCACTCCTCACTTTCATTTGGCTGTCTTCAGCACTGTAGCATGGCATTCCTCTCCCTTGCACAATGCATCTTGAGATCCCAGCTCAAGTACAGTGGCATGGCTTCTACAGGAAAGATCCAGTAAATCTTTTCCTCTAGGGTTTAAGGCAATCCCTAGAGCAAAAACTGAACCCAGGAGTCCCCCTTAAGAACAACTACTCTGTCAGCTGTAGTTGGGCCTCCTCTAACTGTTTTTTTGAAAAGAGTGAGCTTCACTCTTCCCTCCAAAGAACAGTTGAAAGTGCCTACTCTTGACAGCTCTAAACTGTGAATCCTAAGTACTTGGAGATGCCTTCCTGTAGCACACAGTAAGGTCATTGGACAGGCCCTTGGTTTCAGGATGGCTTCTGTTCTCCCAGCCACGTCCTCATACATGCCAGCAGGCAGATTTTAGCTAAGCTTCTCCCAGTTGGTCTGTATTAGATCCAACACCTAACTCTCTCCATGCACTGCACGCAATCTACAGACAACAGTATTTGGTCGGATTTTATTATCACCCTAGATAACTCCCATTTACGCAGGCATATTTTTTCTTTCATCAAATATTTTTCCACATACTTGTCTTACAAGAGTTTAATACTTCCTAGCAGACCTATGTATAGCATTCAGCAAGTATGTTAAGTATGAAACAAAGCCTCCAAGGGCTCACGGAATAAAGGGGAACAGCTATTTTCATGTAAGTGGCTCAATGGAGCCATCTGCTCAGCTGACAGAAATAATATATCTTCTTAAGCTCTCTCTATCCATCACTCACTGGTTTAGGTTTGTATACTTACACTGTCAAACGATTCTAAAATCTCTCATTATGATCTTGGGATGTGTAATTATTGGTTTGTCTGTGAAATGGAAGAGAAATTTCTCTCTGAACACATAGCAATCAAAGCATCATTAACCATGCTTTCTGTGGTAAACTGTGCAGTTTTTTATCTCCACTCTCCTGCCTGTGTGGAGGTATTTGCGCCAGTGGCTGAGAACAAGCATGATGTTTGAAATGCATCAAAAAGTCCATGTATTTTGGACAGTGTGTAACATTATCTGGGAAACAGAGAATAAAATCTAGATATAAAAATAGATGTGGTTTAGCCTATTCATAGAAAATTCTGGACTTGGGAACAGAGATCTTTTTCCAATATATTATGCAAAGCTGCTTTCACCTTTAATTGTTGATGAAGATATGAACATATAAAAAAGTTTGCAAGTAACATTGCTCATTAACTTGCCTAACTCTTTACCCTGGTATTTGAAAAGAAATGAGGATCACGCAATCATTCTGCCTGTCCATCCATCAGCTTCTCTCCTTATCCTCTTCTTAGTCTTTAAGCCTCTCTATTGATTTCTATCAAACCTAACAAGAAGTTAAATTCCATACTATGATAATTTGTGGCTGCATGGAGGGAAGGGACCCAAATCAGTACCTCTTGTTAGGAGAAGTCCTTTCTAAGTCTGTCCCTTGACCTCTTCCAAAGCCTGCTGGCTACTAAGCTTGTACACTCTGAGTAGCTGGTCAGCATACAGAGCACAGAGGCAACTAAGGCACATGTTCCCTTACACACAGCAAGATGTGGCAATGTGGAAAAGGGCATATGAGAGGACAACACGGAAGAGGAATGAGGGTGCTGAAAGGGAGAAGTGTAAGAGACAAAGGTTGCAAATCCATAACTCTGCCTTCATTCAGCCTAATGGTCACGGGACAGCTTGTTGTATTATGTTTCTGTGCTTGGTTTATAACTAAAATTCTGAGGTAAGCAAAGCCTCCCTGTAGAGAAAAGCAAAGCTATTATGTCAATTTATGTCACTATGACATTGACAGGTACATCTGCATTGCTTTGTTCTCTTGCCTTGGTTGTAAAAGCATAAAGTTAGGCTCCATTTATGCTCAGCTGTAATCTATGGTTTGGCTTTTTCCTAGAATATCCATAACTTTAGGAACATCACATTCAAATCTGAGCACACAGTCTGAAACAATTCTTTCTGCTTTGTAGACATTCACAATGACATACTAATTGCTGGCTTTAATCAAGCACTGGCTTCATGTTAAAGTTCCATGTTTTATTTATTCCTGTAATCAGTGAACTCCATAGAGATTACAAACATATCTCACACACTTTTCCATCAGCATTACTGAGGGTGAAACCAGTGTGAGGTACCGTATGCGCCAAATGAACGTCTCTGGTACAGCACAGAATCCCACCACATGGATCAGTGACTTCACTATGGCAAATCCTGCTTTAGATACTCTTAATGATACGAATTGACATGGCTTTGAGCTCAAATGAGAGAAATTCATTTACATTGGCTGAATAATGAACATCCTGCCTCTACAAAACATGTAGAGTGATAAAGGCAAAGAACAGTCTTCATTAAGAGGTTAGATCCTTATTTTATACCCTGTGAACCTCAGTCAAACTGATGAAAACAATGAAAGGGTTGAAAAAAATACTGGATAGGGTTATGCAGATAAGTGGAAGGTGACAGGTTAGGAAATCTGGTATTGTTACTGGAAATTTCATATGTCAAAATACATCAGCTTGACCAATGAAGAACATGCTCCCTATCTAGTAATTCCCATAATCTTTATAGGACTCCAGCCAAGACATGAAGAAAAAGAGAATGGATGTTTAAAATTAATAAGAATTCTTCACAACTTCTTCAATAAATCAACCTAAAAAGCGGATGTACTAACTTTAATTTATAGCTAAGATTAAAAAGACTTTAAATGCCTTTAAAATGCTCTTTGGGAAACATAATAATTTGATTCCACTGAGACTTGTGTGCAAATGTTTAATTCTTCCAAAGAACCTGAACTTTTTCTGACCCCCGGAAAATTGTAATTATTTTTTCTTTGCTTGTTGAGCTTTGGTTTCTTCACTGTGAAGATCAAAAAAACTGTCCCCAAAAGTAAATTTAGCATATGCTCTGGAGCCTGAGGTAATTATGGAACAGTTCGTTCCTCTTCTTTTAGTTAGTTTAAGAGTCTAGCCATGCACTGACAGGGGAGCTTCAGCCCTGACTTCAATAGGAACAGGAGTAGTTTTACCAGGAAACGAATGGGGACCTGGCTTTGAAAATCCAACATCGCCATCTATTGGATTTCTATTCCGGGTGAGCGACACAAATACTCTAATCCAGCTGGAGTCCCTGGATTTTTCACATCACAAATTCAGTCTCTTTAACAGTAAAATCAGGAAGATTGTTTCATAAGGCAGCAACAGAACTTACATATTGTATTTTCAATTTCAGTGAAGTCTCTTCCAGAGGTGATTCTTTTTTCAGTAAATCCATGAGGTGAAGCTGATTGGCAAGTTTACTGAAAAAGAACTACATTCTGCAGACGCCTTTAAGAGTCCCCTCCTAAAACTTTAAGTACATGAAGTGACAACTTGGTTTCCATGGGAACTCATGTGTCTTGAAGTTTTATTCTGTTTTATTTTTAAAAAGAGAGACTCCAACACAGGACTAGAACCTATTAAAAAATGAAAGCTGTGAAAAGCACCTCCTTTAACTGGAAGCTTCCAGATATAACACACATTCTTTTAGTAGAAAATCTTTCATTTAGTGTTCGTTTCTAAAGTAATTCCCCTCTTGTGCAAAACATGAGTCAGCATGAGTTGCTAAGTGTTAGCAACACAGCCAGTACTCAGCTACAGAACACACTCTATGGCCTCTCTGTACCCTCCTGCAAGTGCAGTACTTCGTGCACTGTTGTGCCACTATTGCACTCAATGTGACTTCAAGCGCCTTAACATCCATGTTAACAAAGTCTTGTTGTATCCCCATTCATTTACATTATCCCTGTCTTAAGCAGCACAAGCCTGAGGTTTTCTCAGGGAATGCATACTTTTAAGATACACCTGGAGTTTCTAGCAGCTGATGGTTTATAAACTTCAGTGTAAATTAGCCATTTTCACCAAACAACAAAGGCTCCTGTGCTGATGACTGGGTAAACACAGAGTCCAGCCCAATGATCCCAATGCAACAGCCTACTGTGAGGAGCTGCAGTCAGGTGGGCAACAGAGTAAACCTGAAACAATCTACAAAGATAAGATCTTTCTAATATGCAGAATTCATAATCTAAATTTGCTCAAGTTCTGCTGTGCCCCTCCTGCAAAGCTTAGCCATTGTGTGAAAAACAAGAACAATGCATATACACTGCTCAGTCTGTGGGCCTCACGTTGGCTCTACCTTGTGAATATTCTTCTGTAAATATTTAAAAATGGCTAAAGACTGTAAAATTCAACTGCAAATCCTCATAGTCTCAGGCTGTTTGAATCCAGGGGTTTTGTTTTGCTTGTTGGCAAAACTTAAACCTCCCTTCAAGCTTAGATTTGAAGTACCTTAACACCTTTAATACTGTGAAACCAGAATGGTACGCAGGATCAAACAAGGTTAGGTTCATCTCAAAGTTACATGGGAAAATCCACATAGTCCTGAACTGTGTAAATATGAAAGGTTCATCTGAGGAGCTCAGAATTTGAATACCTCACAGTTCATGGAAACATTAAAAAAAACAGTTCAACTTTCTGGGATGAAATATTAAAAAATTGTTATCTACAAAACCAAATGTAATATGTGGGTATCCCCCAGTCTGCAGGAGGGAGTGGAAGCATTTACAAGCAAAGAGCTGCTTTCAGTCATCACAAGACCCAGAATGTTTTTCAGAATGTACGTACATCTTTTTTCTCATGTTCAGCTTTCTGGCTTTTCATGTAAGTCAAGCAAATGAGCAAGCACACGAAATTCAGCAGTAAAATGTCACTCAATGAGTCCCTGAAATCGCTGTAATTATGCATGCAGATTAAAAGCCTAATTGTGTGCAGAGCTGTCTGGGAAACGTGGCCATAAATACTAGAGCTACAAAGTCCCGGCATGAGATTTAGTTCCCAGGTATTGTTCTCAGGAGTTTGTTCAGCATTAAATCAGCTAGCCTGCAATACTGAAACCATTGTATGTCTATTGTTACATTTTAGGAACATCTTACCCTTGGAAGTATGAGAAATTGGGACCACTTCTTTGGTCTTGTCAGAAGGTACTTTAGTGAATTCAAGGATATTAGGTTATGAATAGTGTCATGGTTTAGGCCGTAAATCAGCCATGCAGTTTGCTACATGGAGAATCGAAAGAGTGTAACTCCCACAGGTTGAGATAAGAACAGTTTAGTAACTAAGGCATAACACAAATCACTACTGCTACCACCAATAATAATAATGACAAGAGAAATAC
>JANRGW010041451.1:0-30400 GCA_024733675.1 Psilopsiagon aymara | reverse complement strand
AGCAGAGACAGGACACCTGACCCAAACTGACCAAAGAGGTATTCCATACCACAGCACGTCATGCCCAGGATGCAAAATTGGAGGGCAGGAACCTGGAAGGGCTGGGTTTGCTGCTGGGTCGGGCTTGGTATCGGGTGGTGAGCAGTTGTATTCTCTTTCCTTGTATTTCCCTTGTCATTATTACTGGTGGTAGCAGCAGTGGTTTGTGTTACGCCTTAGTTACTGGACTGTTCTTATCTCAACCTGTTGGGGGTCATTCTTTCGATTCTTCTCCCCATCCCCCTGGGAGCTGGGGCGGGGGGGGGAAGAAAGAGGGGGGAGTGAGTGAACAAACTGCGTGTATAACTCACTTAAACCATGACACCATCATTTGGGGCAACTCTTTTCTTTCAGCAGAGGAAGCTTTACCATTCAAATCAAGTGAATGTGTGTGCTTGTTTGCTGTCTTGCAAACACATATATATGCTATATTACATCTTTTTTTGGGGGGGTTTAAACTTAGTACATGAAATTAGCAGTTAACAACTGTCATGAGCTGCAAAGCTCTGATCCATAGCTAAGATTAACACACCCCATAGCTGAAGCATTGCTTAGATTTTGTTTGGGCCCATCTCAAATAAGTCCAAACTAATAGCAATTTTCTACCTTTTTCCTGCTGCCATTCCTCCATATCATTTACAATACTTGCTTACCTTGGGGCTTGGGAGGGAAGCAGTCTTTCCAGCCAAACTGCTGTGTTGGCTTTTAACCTGTTGGCATAAGGTGCCAAAGTTAAAACTTTTTCCTAGATTGATGACTTCCTGGCTTTCCTTCATTCTTTGATTCTTGCTTATAATCCCAAACTGGCACTCTTAGATCCACTAAGCACAGTGAGGCTTTGGAGGCCCATGCAGCAAAGACTGTATCTTTTTGTCTCAGGATGTACAGCAAACAGCAAAGGCTAATAAGGAGCCCCGCTGTGGGACTAGGCTGCTTTCAGAAAAATGTTCCTAGTGTAATTGTAGTCGAGAAAGTCTAAAACATGTAAATCAATCAATAGATTTAACAGCCTGATGGACTCTCTTTCTTTGAATCTTAAAAAGGAAAACCGGATAACTGCAAGTGGCAGACACGCTCCCTTCAGGCTTGCTAGAGTTCCATGCAGCCTGCAGACTAGGACTTGTGCTGTTTCTGTCTTCTTTCTATTTTGGACATGCTAGAAAGGACAGTGAGAGCTTAAAGTGGCATCTCAGTAGAATTGTCCACAAAAATTCCTGTGCTCTGATAGGGCTCTTGCACTACCTCTGAAACTGCCTCTCTGTGAGTGTGACTCTTTTAGCTCCGGCTTTCTCTTAGCATGACAGGTATGACCTTCCTATTGACAGTCTTAACATAAGAAATGATATATTCCATAAAACAAAGGTGATAGCTCTAAACTTGTGGAAACATCTCAGGGAGGGGGAGGGTTCTAAATGAAGGAAAGAAAATGTCTTCTCCACTGAAAGATAATTTTTGATTTTACCATGAATCACCTCTTTCTTAATCATTAACCGGAGTATCCCCAACTAAAATTCATTCCCTGCACCATCCTCTCTATCTCTGACATCCAGTCACAACTAAAAGCAGCTACTAATTCCAGTCCTGTTGAGCTGTGTTTCCCAGCTATACTGTTTTAAGTCCTGGTACTGGCCTCAGGATCTTTGCACTATGTTCCCATTTGCAATGTAGACATAATCATACTGCCTCATCTTAAACAGGAGGATTTTCCTGATTCAGGATCATTGATTTCTTTGTCCTGAATCCCTCATTCATAGACTGGTCCCTTGTTTCATAACTCAGAAGTTGGAAATGTCACGAGTATATTACTGCAGAGATGGGCAGAGTAAGGTAACATATAATGCCAGTAAATATAGTGGCCTCTGTGAACTTCTTCTAAACATACACAGTTTGCAGTGACTGCTTTTCACTTAAGCTGATTAAAGAGTATGCAAATGTGTAACAAACTGTGTGTGTGTATATACATATATATACGCACGGGTGTCAATTTTAAAAGTGGGAAAGAGCCTAGAAAATTCTTAAACTATACAAGCTTTTACTAGGCTTCACAAGACTACTTACCCTTTGGCTTTGGGCCCAGCATATCCATGTTATAATCTCTTGGCATGAAGCTGTGCCTCTGATGGTTTAATTCTTCTGAGAATAACTAACACGTCACCAGAAACTTTAAGCACAGAAGAATGGGTGACCTTCAAACAAATCCTTCTTCTCTTACCTGAGAACCTGGCTGGAAACTGGCTGGGAAGCATGTGAAGCTGGGCATTGTACCACGAGCACTGCTGCTTCCTTTTATCTTGCATTTCACATCCCTAGGTCTTCTCTGATTGGTGTCACTGCAATGAAGTATCTCTAGCTTATCCTTTGTGAGAACAAAGGGCTTCACAAGCTGGTTGCAGACCAACTTACTTCTTGCAGAAGTGGTTCACCAGGTGGTAGTTTTCTTGCCAAAAGGGAGGCTAAGCTCAGCTCTTGGGTTCCTGTTGACTTCCATTCTCACCATGAACAGGGTGATGCTGGATGCCTTCCGAGTTTTGAGTAAAGCAGGAAGATGCAACCTTGGTTGCCAAGCATTTATTAACTACCATTACCCTTTAGCTGCTCATTGGTATAATAGGTAAACGGTTGTAATACTTGGGGGAATGCTGATCAGGAAGATAAATATTTCCATGTTCATGTGAGCTGTTTCCTTGCTCACAAAAGCTTTTAATTCCAAGTGAGTGTTATGCTGCTTACTGCGTAAGAGTGAACTAGGTTTTGCATTACTATGGGAAAATATGTCTGGTTTGGAAAGGGAGGCAAAAGACATCAGCAGTAACACCTACACAGTTCAGAAACCCCATTTCCTCCAAACTATCAATAACCTTGCATGCTAGCAGTCTGCCAATAAGATGAACTTTCACAAGGACAGCTACTGCCTGTCAATCAGCTTAAACCAGAGCGCTGCTGGGCGAGAGGAGGTGGATATGGCATCCTGCTCTCCTAGAGGTTACTCGGTCCCCAGAAAACAGTCCAGATTTCAATCACACTGTAGGGGAGTTGAGGCCTCGGTGTTCCTAGTGTGATTAATATGGGACACTGCAGTCACTTTGGTGGGAGATGGTTCTGACAGCTTGGGATCTTACTGGTGGGTGCTGCCATGAAAAAACAGGGAACACTTACAATTTTGGGATCCTTCAACACTGAGCTTCCTGCGTTGTGAATGCAGATGTATTGCAAACGGCACTTTTGATAATAAGTGTATTAACTACCAAATGCATACCCTGTGGCATGATATTCTCTCCAAGAAAACAGGCAGTAATGAAACCAGATTGCGCTGGATAAGGAGTGCTCAACAGCCCAAACTGGATTTTGTCAGGAAGAGCGCCACAAACAGCAACACTCCACTGCTTGGGAAAAAAAAAAAAAAAAATATATATATATATATATTTATATATATATTAAAAGGTCAGAAAAATACACGATCAAATACAATCAGAACCTTGATCTTGATTTCAAGGAAAGGCACCTCAAACCATTAGTTGGTATCTCAAAAGAAGGCACAGGCATTGGTTTAATAATGGTACAAACTAAGCTTAATGATGCTGTCTGCTGCTGGTTCTCCCATTTTGCTTAGCCTATGCCTCCCTACTTAAGTTACAAAATCTAAGAGGCTGTTTGTTTTTTGTTGATAACCAGAGGCCCTTATGGTTTTTAAATGAATGATACAAAACAGATTATAGCCCCCTGTTCTTCAAGAAAGGATGCTTCATGGGAGTAAGAGGCAATATGGTTAAATCAGAGTAAACACTTGTTCTCAGCCCAATTAGATACTGTCTATATTAAATAATGCCTGTCAAACTTGGGTCCCATAATTCCTATTGTGAGTATAAAATCCAGAAGTGATAAACAGGAGGCCATTGTTTTTAGTGAGTATTTAGCATTCTATAAATAAACTGAGACCATATGTAAGAAGCTGCAGAATATGAAACCAAATAAATCTAATCACTTACTGGTACAAACATAAAACTGCTCCCGGTGGCAGCAGCTGGTATTTCACTGAGGAGAACAATCCTGGTGAAGAACACAGAATGGCAGAGCAGAGGCATGGAGGGAAGGGGCAAAGAGGTGTGTGACCTTCTGAACAACAGAGATCACTGCGTAGAAGGGACCATGGGCAGACAACCCCTCCCATGTGAGCTACTGACACTAAAAGAGCTGATCGGTTGGGTTTTGTGTGTGTGCACAGTATTTGTCATACTTCAGTCCTTTTAACTCTACTACCTTTGAATAGTGACCTATGAGATGCTCAGCAGTGTAGACCACTGGATCCTCACATATCCAGAGGATGACAAGCTTGGTACTACAGTAACTTTATACTGACCAGCACAGTAAGACAGATCAGCTGTACAGCAATGTGTTATTAGCTGTGTGTAGTAAATCCAGTGCATGGTCTAACAGTTCCCGCAGGCTGATGATTTGCATTCACATAGGACCCCTACCAGGTTTCCTGCAACCTGTACCTGAGCCTCTCAGTTATGGAGGAGACACAGCTCAGCCAGACTCAACTGAGTACACAACCTAGATCAAGCACTCTAACCAGAATTGTTGGGGAAGGCTGAAAAAGGAATGAATGTAAGTGGCACAGACTTCTTTCCAAAGACAGCTCAGAAGGGAAGAGGGAAGAATGGTGGAAGCAGAAAAAACACCTTGGTCTTATAAATATGAATAGCTCTCACCAGCTAAACCATCCCTGGAGCAGCACAGAGCTCATGGGAATTGGTGGGGGGAAAAAAAGGGAGGTATTACCATATTCAAAGATCATGATCCTATTCAAGTTAATGAAAGCTGAATGGCTCATACTGCATCTGAAGAGTGAAAGCTTAAATGCCATCATAGCTATGTGTAAGATCTTGTCCCAGATCATCTAATCACATGATTAACCAACTGCTTCTGGCAATCCAAGGCAGTAACTTGTGTAGGAAAGCCGTTTTAACATTTTTATTCCATACACACCAAACACATTCCATTTTCTACAGTCAAATATGCTGTATTTAGGGCTTGAGGTGGATGTTTTGTATGTGTATTTCGGTGTTTATTTCCTAAGAAAATGAACTCCAATCTCCTGTAGTTTTCACCACTCCAAAACTAAGGCAAATTGCTAGTACTTTTATGAGTTAATTTTCTTCATTCTTTGTTCTGGTGTCCTGGGTTCAGCAGTAGCAGTCATTTTTCTCCTTCTTGGTAGCTGGTGCAGAGCTGTTTTCAACTTTCAGCCTGGGAACAGCGCTGATAACACCAATGTTTATAGCTATGGCTTAGAATGTTTGGTTTGACCAAGGACTTTCTGAGCCTTATGCTCTGTCAGGGAGGAGGGGAAGGCAGAAGGAAGCAGAGATAGGACACCTGACCCAAACTGACCAAAAGAGGTATTCCATACCACAGCACATCATGCCCAGGATGGAAAAAACTGGGGGCAGGAACCCGGAAGAGTTCAGTTTGCGGCTCGGTTGTCGGGTGGTGAGCAGTTGTGTCCTCTTCCCTTGTATTTCACTGGTCATTATTATTACTGTTTGCAGCAGCAGTGATTCGTGCTGTACCTCAGTTACTGTTCTTCTCTCAGTGCACGGGAGTTACATTCTTTAGATTCTTCTCCCAATTTCCCCCCTCCTTGGAGTGGGGGGGAAGAAAGAGGGGGGAGTGAGCAAGCAAACTGCGTGATTTACAGCTTAAACCATGACATTTGGTAATAGGGCCTGAGCTGCTGATTTTTACAAGACATGCTGTCTTCCTGCTCATTCATTCCCTTTGGGGAAAAAATGCAGCGATATCCTCCCGCATCTTACCTATGAGAGGTATCTTTCAGCCATCACTTCCCATGCTTCCTAAGCAAGTCTGAAATGATTATGCCAAAGTTTGCTTTCAAATGAAGTTAATGGTTAGCTCAAGTTTCGGGGTGTGACATTTTATTCTTTTGGTGACTTGTAACATGTCAAATTCTGAATGTTCTAAGTCTGACCTTCACTAAAACAAATTCTCTTGGTATTTCATAGTGGGGGAGAGGTGTGGTGGGTGTGAAACGGGAGATTCTCTAACCATCCTTCCAACAGCTAAACAATATTATCCAGGGCTGTGCTTTTAGGGTTTGTTGCTTTTTGTTAAACTACTTCTCCAGAACTCCTGTCAGCTGGCAAATGCAAGATGAATTATCAGAGCAACTAAATGACAAGGGAGCAGGGAAGATTCAACAGAAACAAACTGAGGCACTGAAATGACTGGGATTGCAGCACAAGTCAAGTACTATGTGTCTTCAGAATTCAAGCCCTAAGTAACAGTTTTGATTTTGCTGTGAGGGATTTGCATACTATGTGATTGTTCAACTGGGATAGAGATTACACAGTTGAAAAGTGGCATGGCTGGAAATTAAAGTCAGGCTATTCTGTGCCATGTTTCAAAGGCTGTTTTCAGATGTTCCTAATCCAGTTTTATGTTTTCACCATTACACTTGCATTACTCATAGAAGCTGTTACCAGCCAAGCATGAAGCAGCACTTTCTTCACACCAGCAATAAGCCCCCCTGGCCTCTACACCTGCCATATTAGCTACGTCCAGTGGAAAGCAATGCAGAAAGCAATGTAGCCACTGGGCACAAGGTCAGTCTGGAGGAACAGCAGCTGGAGTTGACAAAAGGGGTCATGTTCCGCTACTCAGAAGAGAGGCACTTAGGAAAGAATCCTCCTCCACCCAGGAAGGTCTCAGTACTACATGTGAGAGACTTGCCTATGCAAGCCCTTCTAGGAGCATCAGTGTGCTTCAGAGTTTTATGATCATAGAATAATAGAGCAGTTAGGGTTGGAAAGGACCCTAAGGTCATCCAGTTCCAACCCCCTGCCATGGGCAGGAATACCTCACACTAGACCGTGTCCCTCAAGACTCTGTCCAACCTGGCCTTGAACACTGCCAGGGATGGAGCATCTGCCACTTCCTTGGGCAACCCACTCCAGTGCCTCACCACCGTCACAGTAAAGAACTTCTTATATCTAACCTGAGCTTCCCTTGTTTTAAGTTTGAACCCATCACCCCTTGTCCTGTCATATGTAGAGTTAAACAATCGTAACATTTGGTTCCCCTAGCTGGATAAAATGCTAGAAATCCTATGCAACTGTTTTGGGAAGGCTTATCTACAAGAGAAAGATTACAGATCAGCATTAATTATCAAGACTTCATTTAGATAATCAAATTTGCCTTTCATTATTGCTCTGCTGCATTCTCTGTATATTTTAACATTTTCCCATGAACATCTTAACATTATTACAAGAATATTATCTATGGTAGGATTTTTTTAACTATGTGAAAAATTAATGTGAACATACCTACATACAGAGCAGTTTAGTACTCTGAGGAGTAAAAAATAACATTATGACTACAGAGCAGTTGAGAGAAAAATCTTTGAGGAGTCCTCCTGAGTACACTCATAAGACAGAAAATAATAAGTACCTCACTAGAAAACCCCATTTAAATATGAACTGCCTTCTAGGTGTTGGACTTTTATTTCAGGGTAAAGCTGATATAGCTGAGACTTGCAGACCTGTAAATTTTCTGTCTAAATAAGCTCTTTTCTGAAGAAGGTCAAAAACTTTTTCTTTCTGGAGCAAAAAATACTTGTTTTTCTAAGGATAATTACAGTTATTCTGTCAAACTCACAGGACTTCAGCACAATCTAATTGCAGAAATTGACTGACTGAACTGAGAAATAGGTAAGGGAGAGAAATGCAAGTATCTGCTATAAATAATGGTTTTGTTTCTAGGTGATGCAATAGCTAGGAAGAATACGACTGCTAGATGCAGGAGACTTTATGTACAAACCCTGAGGTAAGGAGTGACACACATTTTAATGTAGATAAATGCAAAAAAAGATAGGACCAATGAATAGATATTTGCTGATAAGAAAGAAACAAATAGATGTGAATGCAGGGGAGATAAAGAAAGAGAGACACATCTTTTCACAAAACACCTAAAATAGCCAAAGTGATTAGGGGGAACATCACTGTGTAATGTATCTAATGAGGATGGATTATAGCAAAGAAAAGCAGAATGAGCAGCAGCACTGCTCTGATTTTATCCTCTTGGATCTCCCTAGAATACAACCCTTTGTCTGAAATACAACACAAACCAGACCCAAGATGTAAATACATTTCAAAATGCTTTGAAAGGAAACCAGCAGCTGTACAAGAAATAAGGCTTTGTAATGAGGAGAGTTTAATTTGTGTGTTACCTGTACAAATAATTGTAATCTACTAATCAGTTGCCCTCATTTGAGTGTTGCGGTGTTAAACTGCAAACACATCTAAACTTTGCTTGCAGTGTTGAAGCAACTTCTTAAGAAAGATATTTGACAAGTTTGGTCTCTTAGATATGTACAGCTGATAACTAAAGTTTATCATAATAATTCCATTTAGTTAAATGTGCAGTTTTTCCAGCAGAAACACAGGTAATATTAGTATCATGTCCGAACAAACTACCTGTAATTGCTTCCTTCCAGAACTGATGTAAAAGCACTGGGAAACAAGTCAACTCTTGATTGTTTGATACTGGATTTTCTATTGTCTGACGCAAGGGAAAAAAAGAGGGGGGAAACCATTTACTACCATCATAAACTTATTTCTGTAGCGCAGAAGTTACTTCACAATTACATAACCCATAACCATGTCCTTTGCAGCTTTGGTGTCTTTTGTTTATTAAGTATTCCAAGGAAATCCCCAAAGCTGCTACCAGCAGTCTGAGAGGCAGGAATTTTACGTAGATTTCAGGACAAGCTTTTACCCAAATATGGCATGTTTCATGGCCAGTTCCTAGTAGCAATCTTACTTAATAAGCATGCTCCATGTGTTTTGGACCTGCTTGTCCTTAACATGTTACCCCAGTAGTCTTCGGTGGCAGTGCTGTGGATAAGAGGCTTAGGGAATCCTTTGCATATAATTAAGAGTAAAATCTCTAGTCCCTTTTCTCCCCCTGTGAAGACAGAGTCCAGCCATCTCCAGGACAGCCAGTAAGTATAACAGGATGTTTCCTTTCTTTCTGTTATCCTAGCCGAGCAGACAGTATGTTATCAGACAATGACATGGTGAAATAGAATTGACTTCTACAGAACTATTAAGAAAATTGCAGATGCAGAGCAGGAATCTGAGCCTGTTCCAAACTTCCTAACTCGAAGCCTGTAGCTATAAACTTGAGGGCAGAATTTGGTTACTTTGTTGAACCAGGAGTTATGGGAAGTCAATTAGCTTTTCCTGTCCCACACAGTGTTTATGAAGCATCAGGGGAAGTAAAGAAAGAGAAGTATTCCTTCAGCTTGTGAGCACAAGCAATAAACCTGGAAATTTAGCTTTGTATTTTCAGATTAAAGTGTAGGCATAAAATATTCTCCCAGGAAGTCGGTTGCTTCATAACTGGGAACTGTGATATCAGATGTAATAAAGACATTGGACCATCTCATGTACTAAATCAGGAGTGTTGCAAATTTGCAACTTTTTCATATAGGAGGGTTGGGTGTTAGCTCCAAACAGCAGTAGAGGTGGTATGAAAGCCTGTTGCACACTGAATGCACTCAGAAGCTTGTATTGTTTACTTTGTAAAATACAGTTTGGTAAGTAAAGACCTGCTGGATGATCAGGTTAAAAAAGAGAAGACACCTACAAAATAAGTGAAGAATATACGTGAATCAGGCGTGTTAATCAGTAATAAATGAGAAACTTGCTTAGTGTGTTTGTCACCGGTCTTCAATGACACATAGAATCATAGAACAGTTAGGGTTGGAAAGGACCTTAAGACCATATAGTTCCAACCCCCTGCCATCCTATTTTCCCGCTATTCATGTATAGAGTGTTAAGGGCATAGGCTCAGAAGCTCAAACAGAAACAATTGCATTACATCATTTCCTCTTGAACTGTTCTTGTTTTAGATGTTAGACAAACAGATAGTGATGTGAATGTGGTAAAGCAGAAGATAACTTAGCTGTCCAAATGGGCTCACCAAACACCTGCATCTAAAAAGGGTTATGGTAAATTTGTTGCACTCTTAGCAAGCAATAAATGTTACATAGTGTGCTTACAAGTGTGTGTCTGTGTTTAGATTAAGAAATGTTTTACGTAATTGAAAATTTGATTTGCAGTGGTGGACCATCAATAGCTAAAGCCATGCAACGTTGAGTGGTACCACCTCAAGTTAGATATTAAAATCTAGGGGTTGCAAGATCATACTGTCCCCCAAAAACAATTTTTGGACGGAAAGGGTTCAGGGGCAGAAGGGGCAGTCTTCCCAAACCCACTTTGACAAAATTCTGCAATGTTTGATTTCAGATAAGGTCTTGGATAAACTGCAAGTAAATTGGATTATACAATTACATCAAATCAGGCTGGCAAGTTTCAATATCAGGTTTTATGTTAAGCTCTGTGGAAAAGAAGCATCAGCTTGGTTTTGAATTGCTTGAAAAGAAAGGGTGTTTTGCATTATAGCACCACGTTTAAAACTCTTCTGGAGTATCATTAGCATAACCTGTTTACTGTCTAGGCAGATGATGATTGCTCCTAGATTGGCCTAGATTGGAAATGAGCGCTTTGAAAGCATAAAGGGGTGCTCAGTGACAAAGAGGGAGGGATTCCAAAGTTACCTGGGACTGAATGAATGCTAAGAAATCTTTCTCATCAGGGTGCAGTGAGGAAGAAGCCTTGATTCTTAACTCCCCAAGCAGTGTGTTGGTAGTACAAAAAGGGGCTTCACAATACTAGGCTGCTTGATTCCTTCAGGGCAGAAGTTATGCAAATGAACCAGATCTCTGAATATCTGTGTTAAGAATCTAACAGCTGTTAGTTAACTGCTGCCGGATAGAAGGGAAGCAAAAGGAACTACTCGTCTTGCAATAAGATTTTGTGTGGTCCCTGTTATTTCTATACTCTTTCTGTAAGTCCTTTGTATGCAATTCAGTTATCTATTTTGGATTTTGTATGAACAATCTTGCTACTTGTTCTTAACCTGAATTTAATAACCTGGTTTTTAATGACTGGCAGGGTATTTCCCCTTTACAGGCATGGTAAACTTTAAACTGGGATGCTGGACTATTTTCATAATGTGCCCTCCCTACTCTCCTCCTTTGGATACCTGAGAGTATCACTCTAAAGGATAGCCAAGGGTACCACTGCACTCAAGTGAACCACTGTAAAGATGACAATTCAGAGATGTGGGTTATGGGTTAAAGAAACATCTTTGGGTTGGCAGTATTAGCCAAGAAGCATCTTCATATACATTAAGACAGTGGGGCCCGTGCAACTAATAATGTTTCCTGTCACTGAATTTTGGCAGCTGCTATGCATGGTATTCCAGAAGATATAAGAACATGGATTGCATTTCAGAAAGAGAATCCATTGACTTAAGTATTGCAGCATTCAGCACGTGTACTTTGTTTTGAGAGCCTACAGAAGCTTTCAGAAGTGTCATTACCTTGCTTAGACTGTGCCTGCATGAATGTTTTTTATACATTTACTTCTAAATGATGGAATATACAGGCTCCTAACCAAGACTGACAACTAATGCTGTAAAAATTCTACCTACAATACCAAACATACTGATTATCAACAAAATCTTTTGAAGTGATGGGTTTTGACAGCTTTCAGGGGATTCAGGAGTAAAGTCATAATTACATAAGAGTTCAGTTTATTTTTCCTGAGCTGCAGCTGTACAAACTGAAATCCTAATCAAAATTGACCCTGATAAATTTCAAGGAGTGTCTTCCCTGTTAAAATATCTCATAAGGTTTCAAGTACTACTTAAGTTTTTCACTCTCTCAAACTTGTTCTTTTAAGGTCACTGTACTTGTTCAGTCAACAAAACTTCCCCATGACTTTTTCACTAACCACTTTTGCTTTCTCCTTCTCAGTTCCCTTTTTCTTTTTACCTCGTATTTGCATTTTTAAAATCTATTCCTATTCATCCAATTTACTCCCTCATCTGTATTCCAGAATATCCATTGCTTTTATGATTTCTTACTTGGCCCAACAGACAACTCTCTTCCCCCTCCATCTGATTATCAACCCACTCTTTCCCATCATTTGGTCTATTCTCATTATCGTTCTCCCTAACTCATTTTATTAAGCTCCCATTTAAACACTAATATATCATTCCAGGTGTGGCTGCATTAAAGTAGTACTGGCCATTAAATTATTTTAAATTAATAGGCATGAGTTGTATTCCTTTTGTACTAAAGAAAATTAGACTTTATTGGCAAGGAGACAGCGTGAAACTGACTGTCAGAAATTCTATATTGTTTTTCCAGTTGTGCATCTGACCTGGTATGTAACTTACTGGAATTTTCTTGTGCTTCTAATTTCAGCCTCTAAGCCTAAGTATTACAATGCTCATCTTAATACTTGCTGGCATACTTTAATTACTTGCATTCTTCTACAAGTCTTGTTCCTCAGAGCAGTTGAAACTATGCTAATTCAGTATGTCTAACTTTGAAGCACAAAGTGCACATTTTGGTCCAGGAAAACAAAAAATCAAAACCAGTAAATCTTCCTTTAATAGCAGATATATTAAATGGCTTCTAGGTTTTCTCTCTCCTCCTTGTCACTGGTTTTACGTCACTTTTGTTCCCTTTGCATAGAGCTGCAGTAGTGTCAGAAATGATAATGTGCTGGTTGGGTTTTTTTATGCCATCATTTATCATGGAGTTAATATTAAATTGAAACATCAAGTTAATGTTCACTGTCCAGAACAAGATCATCTAGATACCACTGGAAAAGAACTCAAGAAAATTATTTTTCCTTTATGCTCCTTTTAGTTGAGACTTTGTTTTCCATTCCAATTAGGCTGAATAGACATAATCTCTGAGGTTTTATGTAGAATGAAGGGCCTGTCTGTCCAAAGCTGACTCTAAGAGGAAGACTTGGAATCACTTCCTCTTGTCTAGGGAGAAGTGGCCTATATGGAAACTCTGTCATAGTTCAGCGTTACTCTCTGCCAATATAGGATGTCTGTAAGGATGGTATTGCAAGGGCACCCTTTGCTATGGGTGGAAGGGACCTTAAAGCTCATCCAGTTCCAACCCCCCTGCCATAGGCAGAAACACCTTCCACTAGACCAGGTTGCTTAAAGCCCCCTCCTACCTGGCCTTGAATACTGCCAGGGATGAGGCAGCCACAGCTTCTCTGGGCAACCTGTGCCAGAGTCTCAGGACCCTCACAGTATCGAATTTTGTCTTAATATCTAATCTAAATCTGCCCTCTTTGGGTTTAAAGCCATTCCCCCTCTTCCTATCACTACATGTCCTTGAAAAAAACTCCTCTCCAGATTTCTTGTATGTCCCTTTCAGGTACTGGAAGACTGTTATAAAGTCTCCCCAGAGCTTTCTTATCTCCAGGTTGAATAAGCCCAACTCTCTCAGCCTGTCTTTATAGGAGGGGTGCTCCAGTCCTCAGACCATCTTTGTGGCCCTCCTGTGGACTTACTTCAACAGGTCCATGTTCTCCTTACGTTGGGAGCCCCTGCACTTAAACTGCAATAAGGATGCCTGCTCAGTGAATCTTACAGATTTCCAGGTAAAATCCAATCATGGTTTAAAAAAGATCATGTGCTAGCATCTGCAGTAATTGCACATCAGAAGGAGCTTTGAAGTCTTTCACTGAGAATGGGACCTATACACCAAAGCTGTTTGTTGGCTCAAACAAGATTCTATCTAATAGCAGAAGACTGGAAAGAATGGAAGTATCATTGGGCTGATCATCTTGCAGCACCGGTAGACCTTCCACAGGATTTCCATGTATGTAAGGCTTGGATATTAAGAGTGTTCAAGAGTTTACCCTTGCTAAGGTAATTCTCTATTGCCATAGCAATTTCTCTTTTTCCCAGGCATACAACAGTGAGGGAAATCTAGGAGCAGGAATATTAATCTAGTTGGAGTCTGAATATTGGAAAGAGGAATGTATGAATGACAAATAGCTAGAGCTTTTTTCTAAGACATTTCAGGGACATTATTGTACAGTATTAAAATTGCCACAGCTGAAGATAAAAAGAATCTCTTATAACCTATGTCACTACGAAAATTGGTTAAATGTGTCAAATGAGCTACTTTAATGTTCTCAGACACTTTCTTTCAGGCATTCTCCCAGCTCATAAAGCCGCCTGAACTTTCCCTAAAATACTGCTTCAACATAACTGCCATCCACTTTTGCAAAGGAGGAGGTGGGAGCAGAAAGCTTTTTGACACTGCCAATTCCTTCAGGCACCTGACTCAAGTGACATTTGTCTGTTCCAGATGAGTTTCCATTTTGCTTCTCTTCAGGTCAAACCCTTTATTTTCTTCTATTAAAGCAGTGAACATATAATCATGTGCATTTTCCACCTCTTTAATTTTGTCTGAAAATGATTCTGATCCTTTGGTCTTAATTACCCTGAAACAATCTTGAACTACATTTTAAACCCCTCTGTGATGCAAGCCCATGTTCTACATCTTAATTGTATTTTTCAAATTGAAGATTCCTGACATCCAAGTTTTCAGATATACTTGAACTGCACCCTGAAATAGAGGTTTGTAGCTAAAACTTTCTGCAGAGAAATCCCAGGCATACTACAGGTTGGGCAGAGAAGAGATTCAGAGCAGCCCAGAGGAGAAGGACTTGGGGGTGTTGATCGATGAGAAAATGAACATTAGCCGGCAGTGTGTGCTCGGAGCCCAGAAAGCCAACCATGTCCTGGGCTGTATCAAAGGGAGCGTGGTCAAGGGAGGTGATCCTGCCCCTCTACTCTGCTCTCGTGAGACCTTATTCAGAGTATTGTGTGCAGTTCTGGTGCCTTCAACATAGAAGGGACACACAACTGTTGGAACAAGTCCAGAGGAGGCCAGGAGGATGATAATGGGACTGGAGCACCTCCCGTATGAAAACAGGCTGAGAAAGTTTAGGCTGTTCAGCCTGGAGAAGAGAAGGCTGCGTGGAGACCTCATAGCAGCCTTCCAGTGTCTGAAGGGGAGCTACAGGGATGCTGGGGAGGGACTCCTCATTAGGGACTGTAGTGATAGGACAAGGGGTAATGGGTTCAAACTTAAACAGGGGAAGTTTAGACTGGATATGAGGAAGAAATTCTTTACTGTGAGGGTGGTGAGGCACTGGAATGGGATGCCCAGGGAAGCTGTGAATGCTCCATGCCTGGCAGTGTTCAAGGCCAGGTTGGTCAAAGCCTTGAGTGACATGGTTTAGTGGGAGATGTCCCTGCCCATGGCAGGGGGGCTGGAACTAGATGATCTTAAGGTCCTTTCCAACCCTAACTATTCTATGATTAGCACATTGAATGCTTAGCATTCAGCACACTGAATAGAATTGTCTGAGCTAACTGCTCCATCAACATGTCTTCTTACGCTTCAACTAGAAAGCCATCCTCAAGGCACAGCTTGTTTTCTATTCCTGTTCTGCAGCCTTAATGTAGTAAACTTCCACCTCTGAACTCATTAGATTTTATTTCCTTAATTAAAAGGTGTTTGCTCCTTTCTTCTGCAAGACCATCTATCCTGATTCCATCTCTGCATTAAATGTTTTTTGACGTATCTAAATGTTTCTGTATTTAAGCATTCCAGAAACAGAATCTGAATCCATTTTGGCTGTGGTTAGAGAGATCTGATCCCTGGAAAAGGAGCTGTACTAGTCTGAGTAAATGTAGTAACACTTCCTGTAAGTCTTAAGACA
This sequence comes from Psilopsiagon aymara, assembly GCA_024733675.1. NCBI lineage: Eukaryota > Metazoa > Chordata > Aves > Psittaciformes > Psittacidae > Psilopsiagon > Psilopsiagon aymara. The sequence continues at coordinate 14,657 of JANRGW010041451.1, read as the reverse complement.
TTGCTAGAGTAGTGATGACTTAGACATGGAAAATGTGTTTGACCAGATTAATAGTTTTTTCTAAAAGTATTGCTGTCAACTGCCTTGAAGACATCAAGCATTGAATCACAACAGTGAGACCCAGTTCTTTTTTTATCCAAAATCAAAGCAGCATCAGGTTCACTTAACACTATAGCTAGGGGTCTTTGGTGTCAGCCTTCTTTAGGTATCATAATCTACATGGGTTTGTGTTCTGTAAATGGTCATGACTTAGCTTTCTGTGCTGCTTAACTTGATTTAAAATACAATTGAAAGTTTCACAGAAAAACTGCCAAAGGTCAGACTATGCTGATATAGTCCAACGTGAGACAGCTTCAAACATTCTGCAGTCCAAATTTAAGACTACTGTCATGGCACAAGAGCTATGGTCATGGTTTTGTATGAAACCACTGTCAATGGTTTGTGTTTAGAGTGCTCTGCTACTAGTTCAAGCAAGAAAACCAAGTAGCTGAGAACTAAATAGTTATCTAATAGTTTTAATATTAAAAAATAGGAGGGAAAAATGACCAGAAGAACTGGCTAAACAATGTTGTATTTAGTCTTGCAAAGATCAATGAACAGAGTGCTGCTGCTCCTTTTGGCACATTCTCATGAGATCTCAGATTTGACTCATTGCTGGATCAGGCTTCCTGTGTCTTGGAGAAAACAAAGGAGGAAAAAAAGTTGAGTTTTTAAGTAGTGTTTTGTTTGTAAAACAAAGTGCCTTTTCTGGTAATAGGCATTAATCCAATTCCAGGACTACGACACTGGAGCTGAAATGACGTGTGTTACAAATACAATTTGTCGCAAACTTATAGTGCTAGTCAGCAGCTTTAAATGCAGGCTTGCTTCCTATAAATCTAGAATGAAGATATTTTGGTGGGTTTAAAATTTAGAATATTGTTAACATCAACACAGAGTAATTGTAAGAAAATTATCTAGACTTCTGCAAAAATAAAAGTACCCATGCTTTTGAACGTCTTACGGATGTCACACTCTCCCTCTGTATTTAGTTCATATTATTTATTCTCTTTTATGTATCCCTTTACTTATAATCAATTTATTTGTAGAGAACAGGCTACTATGTGTGGCTCAATGTGTTCAGAGGCTCAACCCCTGCTGTCCTGACAAATACATATGGTAGCAGCTTCATTCACATGCTACCCTTGCTGATTCCAGTTAGACTTTTCCTATAGTTTATCTACAAAAGTGGGCCTCAAAGCAGCAAAGGAAAGATTTCTGCGAAGTGGCAAGACAAGAATAACTTACTCTTCAATGTAATATTTTAATAGATCCCCTCAGCACAGACACTGAAAGGTTGTTCTTAATGCAGAATTGTCATTATGAGTAAACTGGACTTAGTAATTACAGGCTAATAATATGAACATGAGCAAGTGAAGGCAAAGTGGAGAGACAGATTATTAAGGCAGACAGTACACAGTTTCTGGAATATGGTTCCTGCTGTATTCTCTTCTGCATCTACTTTTGGCAGTTGAAAGCAACAAAACACTTTGCTGCTTACAATGAAACATACTCAGACATTTTTTACAATGGCTCGAAGAAACTAAAAGCTAAACCAGTTTTCTTGAATGGGTAAGAGCGAAGGTGCCTTTCTTCATATGTAAAGATCTCTATGGGAAGGAAAGCAAGCCATGTCATTTAATGATAGCTGTGCATTACTACTTAATTGTAGATGTGGTTTTATCTTTCATATTTTTCTCTTCCACTGTCATTACAGAAATCTCCATTGAAACTGAAGCTTCAGAAACAAAACTGACTTTGAAGTTTAATCCAGAGCTTAATGAAGTGAGTATATTAATTTTAGTAGATTTTGCATTTGCCATTTGGTACACTGCATTTCTCAGAGCCACACATACTACCACACACACTGCATACTACAGGCCTGAAAACTACTATCAAATGGAGACGGAAATTATGTAATCTTGGTTCATACTGAATTCAGTGCGTACAAAGCATTTCATTAAAAAAGCAAATTTGTTATGTTGCTATGGTGGTTATGTGGTTATGCCGTCATGTACCTGGCAGAAATCAAGATTTTGTGTGTATGCACATAATGTACCTGAAGAAATAACACTGCTTTCAAAATACATGGCTTCTAGCATCTAGGACTCCTCCAGAAATGGCAGAATCTGGAAGAGGTCTAAATGCTTGGCAGTCCTCCCCCACCCTGCCATTCACACACACAGCAGCTTCATGAGCTACCATACTCTACCTCCCATAACAAATGCTCTTGTCCTAATTTGGTATGGTCACAACCACACTTTTCAGTAATGATTGTGACATGCAAAGGACATGACTCAGCAGGACCCTGAAGCATGTGCTTCACTCATAGTGTATTTACATTCCCATTGACATGAAAGGAGCTATTAAGCAACTGAGTCCAGGTGTCAAGGAATACTTGCCTGTGTAAAGTCAACAATGCGTTTTAAACTCCTGAATTTGAGCCTGATGAAGGGTAAGTACCATGTTCCTTTATTAACTTGTTTTATCATCCATTTTCAGGGAAAAAATTAAAGCAAGCAAACTTCCTTTAAGCTCACTAGGTGGCTACTGGAAATGATTGCTCCAGGGCCATAGAAACCAAATAATCTTATTTCCACATTCTCTTGGAACTCCACCAGCAACAAGCACAATGGGGGGTGGAGGGAGGAAAGTCTTACATCCCATTGTCTCCCCAGGACTCGGTGTTCCCTACTGAACATCAGTGTCAATTTTTCCAGCAGCTCACAGATTTGTCAGAGGGAAAGCATCTTTCTGCCAAAGATAATGTCTATGTTTTAAACGTACAGGTAAAGAAGACAATTGTGTCATCACTTGCATATGGCTTGCTTGCTTAAGCAATTCAGTAGTTTGTGGGTGCTTTCCAGTACTTTGAATTAAATTGTACTAAATCCTGCTTCAAACATCTCACCAAAGTCCTATTGTTATAGGAATCTCCAAATTATGTACGACACTTCTTATATGTATATTTTTAAAGACCAGCGTTGAAGTAAGTTCTCTAAAAAAGCTCTAGTGGACAGCTTTCTTTTTGTGTGAAGTTTCTACTGTTTAGTTCTGTTCCTCCTGGAACATGACAAAATGAACTAAAGGAAAACACCTCTTGACTCCTCTCTGAACTTAACAACATGCTTTTTTTCCGAAAACAAGAGAGTTCAAGACCATGCAAATATTACTGCTAAATTTTAATCCCTTGAGGATAAAGTCAGGGTAAAGCAAACAAAGTCCATTGAAGAGAAGCTGCTTTCATTAGGGCATTAACTTCAGCAGTGCTGTGAAAAGCCACTCCAGTGTGTGTTCAGTATGCAAGCATCAAATAAGAAAGCATTCTCAAGCTGCCTCTTCCTGAATGATACTGCAGGAAAACTGGTTTAAAACTTAATCCTGGGAAGACTATTCCTCATCAATATCTCAGGAATAGAGTACATATATATTCCATGTCCTCTACATCACCAGGGCATGTCTGTGTGAGAGAGATGATATGTAATTAACAGTCAGCAATTAGAGACTTCAAAGGTCTGCAGTGAGGAGAGTGATTGGGTGGTGAAGAGAGAGATAGGTTATGTTTTACACGTGAGTCCGTATCAGCAACAGATTTGTTTCTCTTATTGATTCCTTCATACTTGTCACTATTCTGTTACCACTCCAACCTGGCAAGTCCTGCCACTGAGGAACCATCAGCACTAGTTTAAGTAAGTACTATGTTTCCTGACCTTCAAATTAACGCTTCACAATTTGGTAGTGTCCTAATACAGACACTACTTTTCTAGAGCTGCATTGGTAACAGCAGTAGGAGGAACTTGAGAACAAAGTCAGGCAGAAAACCACTTCAGAGGAGGAAATCTATTTTAGAGAATGTCCCAGACTGAGTATTTTTGGATTTGTAGCATTTCAAGGCAGTGGTCTGTTGTGAACATGACCGGATGGTCATTCAACAGGTTAGGCTCTGCTTAAGCATATGCTGTGAGAAAAGGACATGGCAGTGCTGTCCCCAGAAGGAACACAATTGCTGGTCTGGTTTCCTACAACTGGAAACCACGTCTGTCTCTTTGGGGCTTCTATATAGATGAGACCATAAGTTTATGTCATGTTGGGAAAAAGAAGGTGGGCTTCTTTTCCTGAGATTCTTGAAAGTGCAAACTACTGCTTTATGAAAACTGGATCATCTCTGAAAAGGCTTCTATGGCCAAGATATTTTCTCTGTATCTATCAGAGTTTAGGAAAGCCAATTTTATGAGGACAACAGAGCAGAGCTGAGTAATGTCTTTATTTAGACAGCATTATGTAAGCTAAAATTGTTGGGTGACCTCGCTGGTGGTTCCAGCCAAAGGGCTGAACATGAGCCGTAGCAAGACAGAAAGCTGTGGGATACCTGTAGAAGACAGAATTGGGTGCAATGCACAGACAGATGTTTTGGGGCAATTCTATCTGCCTCTGCCAGATTCTTAAAGTCTAGTTATTTCCTTCTCACTCAGCTTTCTGACCAATTGCTGATCAGGTCATATTAAGACTGCTGTCTCTTGCTCTCAGGAGATCACTAACTTCTGAAATGAACACTGTTTCTGTGCTGGTTTGCACTGCAATACAAGTGGCAGTAATTTTGATCCACCCCGCCCTCCCCTGCAAAAATCACTGTTCTAACTGTAACCCAAAACCCAATGATCAGCAGTAACCTCTGAAAAATAGCCTACTGCTGCTTTGCTGCTCAGATTAACTGGGGCTTTGTGCTCTGCACACATCTCAGTGCTCAACAGTTGGAAGTTTTGGGCAGCAATTTGAAGTGTCCTGTGAAAACAGCAGCTCTGGTTTTAGAGCTAGAGCACTACCAAAATATTGTTCTTACTAGCTCAAGGTTTGGTTTCAATATAACAATAAATAAGAGCCCCCTGTTCAAACAGTTCCTTAAAAAAAACCGGTAGTTTAAAAAGGAAACTGCAAAGATAGCAACTATTGCTGTTGAGGGAAGTGACCATAGGTCATGCAGACTTTCCCTCCTGCAAATGAGGAAGAGGATAATTACAAGAATCAAACACTGCTGTCCTGAATGATGAAGGTGGCACTTAACATCATGTAAGTGGACTGATCTATTCTCTAATGTGTGTGTGCTGCTCTCAAGAAGGGGGTACATGAAGCAGTTTCTGGCACATCATGGCTGGTAGTTCATTTTCTGATTCACTGCTGTTTAGAAGCTGCATAACCAAGTCTGTTGTTGTCTAATTAGTCATAGTTTTGATATTGTTAATATCTTCTGAGATAGGGCCAAAATTTGTATACTTCTCCTAGGGTGGGAAGTATAGATTACATGAAAACCAAAGCCCCCTTGAAAAAACAGCAATGAATACTTGTCATTCTTATGCTATGAATGTGAAACACCTTGAAATATAAACGATGTCATCCCAGAATCACAACACCCAAATGAAGTACTTTTCAGTTATTTTAGATAAATAAAACCCCATGAGCTTTTTTGGGGATGAAAATTTCCCGGAATCTCTGCTTCCCTCTGCTTCACATGGGAATTTGGGAATGACTCAGCCCAGCTCCAGGTACCTGTGAGCCGGAGAGCCACAAGCAGTCCCTTTTCATTTAACTGGCTTGCCTAAAGTATTCTTACTCCAAGCATCCTTGCAAATTATTAGTAAGTGTTGACTTTTGGTTTAGCTTCTATTTATGTTTAAGAAACAATGTCTTGAAGCTCCTATGTAGTTTCCTTCTTTTCATTATAGATATTGATTTGCCAAAGGATATTCTGTTGTGCTTCAGAAACTGATTCTTCGAATTTTAGTGAGCTGAAAATGAGAGATTACAGGCTTTCAAACTTCAGATTTGCAATTAATCCTGTGGATTTGTCTCATATATTTTACCTTCTAATTAATACAAAAGTCAATTCTGAAAATGTGAATGAAGTTAGTGTTTAACCAGCTACAAAGACTTAGACTAAACTACCTGCAAAAAAATACAAAGATGATTCCCTTAAGTAATCGCTTTTCAAAGGCTATGATTCAAACTACTGTGTTAAGGTACTAGGTTTAGTAACTACATAAGTGGTCTGATAACCAAAAACTACTGCAAGACTGCTTTTGGTGAGAAACACCAGCTACTCTAATATATGAACAGGGCGAAGCACCATTTCTCGTAAGAAACAGCAAAGAAACCCCAGCAGTAACTTATACTGAAAGCCTGTTCAGAAGCTATATCGATACTCTTCATATGTTTAAAGAAAGGCGCCTATTGGAAGCAGTTCCACAAGCAGACAGATTTATTGAGAGATGGCACCATGATGAAGTGGAAAAACTAATGGCTCACCTTAAAGAGCTCAAATTCTGCCCCTACTTGTCCAAAAGGCAGTAATACTTATTTGCTTTTTAGATTAATTTTCAGCCTTAAATTACATCACCGCAAACTTGTGGAGCATTTTGGTATGCATTCAGCAATATGAACATGTTATAAAGAACAGCTTTTGCTGTTTAATCTTTCTTGGAATGCTTTGCTTTACCAACTAAAGGGGCAAACTCAAATTTGTTTGTTTTTCTTGGAGAAGACTACGGTAACTTCATTACAGCTACTGTTTGAGTTTCATCTGAGTTTGCCCTTTGTGTATATGGGACTGCATTAAGTTTGTCTCAGACTGGTTTGCTTCCCCATTAGTTCTCTAGTCCATTAGTTATCTCAGCAATGTTAGCTCAACACATCTATTGCAGAAATGGCTTTAGCTTTTCTCTGCTTGTTTACTTTCTCAGAGGTCTCTCAATGCTCTAACACATGCCAAATACATCATCAGGAAAAACACATGACAACATCCTTTCTTTCATAAGCAGTCCCACTAGTCCCATGCTTGCTTGAGGAAATGCTTCAAAACTTCTCTCCCTTTTCTGCCTTTCCATTGGTAATGGGTTTTATTCAGCACTGTATTACTCCATCCTGCTGCTGTAGCTTGCTTGGTGGAATTACTATTGGTTTACAGCAGCAGACAAGTGAGTTTGCCAAGTCATGCAGCTGAAAAATAGCAATGAAACAGGCCTCCCCAATGCTCTTTCCAGTTTCTAGGTCTGCAACATTCCCGTGGCCTGTCTCTCCATGTAATTTCACGGGTGTTCATCTCTGATTTTTCACATTTCCTGTCAGTTAGACCATATTCTGTGTCCTTTCTTCATGTTTCATTTCTTTGTGTATCAGCTAAAGTTTACTCTCTCCTTTGTAGCTGTTTATGCTTAAATTCACACTCCTAGTTGTGTCATTAAAACTGTAATTAACATCCAACTGTGCAAAGCAAGCATTCTGGGGCAGCAACACAGAAAATAAAGCTGCAGCACCTAGCAGTGCTGCCAAGTGGAATCATGGCATTTCCTGTTATCATTCATACGCTTCCTGGTGCCCCCTTATTTGCTTTCCGTAGGAACGGGGGATTTTACCATGCTTTTACATCATGGAATACAGGTGGAACAAATACAAAAATATAAGTTACGGGGGGGGAAACCCAACTACCTCAGTGCACGCCAGCATTTCAAAGCCACGGTCATGCATTTTAGCACTGACGTCACCCCAAAGGCCAGCATCCTACTGCTCCCTCCAATTCCCATTTATGTTAATTACCAGGCATGGAAGTAAGTTTAAGCCAACTATTTCCCTACACTGTGGACCAGTCATCAGTAATTCAATGAGCCTTTCTGTTGATTTTAGATTTTTGCTACTGGTACATAGATTTAAAAGCAAACAAAACACCCATTTTGTAATTTGCTTTATTTCTGCCAGCAATATCTTTGTTTTCCTGCCAGGGCTTGTTCTTGTCTCCCCTCATCTCTGTAGGTGTCCCTTTGAGGCTTTGGATCTTTGGTAAAGAAGGGATGAGGCTGTCAACACCCTTCCCCATTCATTCAAGCTTAGATTACTGAAGCACATCCACAGCAGTTCATATTGGTTCCCCTTTACACTGTTGAAATTCCAGAGAGAATTAGTTCCTTCTGAGGTATTCAAAACAGGTAGCCAGTAACTTACGGATGTCCTGGTTTCCTGGTTCTGCCTGCTTATAATGGAGGAACTGCAGTCCAGCTTTAGAAGAGATATACTTGTATTACTCAGTTAAATCCAGGTCATACATAAAGACTCCCAATCACAAAACTAGTGGTTAAAAAACGGCAGGTACTGACATAAAAGATACAGATTTTCATTTGCTTCATTTAATCTGCTCACTGATTCTTTCCAGCAGTGTTAGGGACAGTATCATTGAATTTTTACACTCTGTTTGAGAAAAGGGCGTAAAACAAATTCCTCAGCATGGCAAGAGACTACATTAAAGTCAATATTTTCCTCTCTGGTCAGGTGGGCCAGTTTTGGAATTATTTGTTTCCCTAAGTGTAAGCCTTCAGAGGAATTTTCAGTTTACCCCACCCAGCCAGTAAGAACAGCTTTCTTTAATGTTTTGAACCCTGCCTAGCTCCAGCAGAGAATATCCCGTATTTATTGATACAGAGCTCTTCTACGGATATGATCATAAGTTCTGTGTGCTCAGTACTCTCACCCCACTCATGTACTAAAGGAAGCAGCTGATTGGCCTTTCCCTCCCATCATATCCTCCAGCATGAAGATGGTATCTTTTTGCAACCAGTGTGTACAGAAAAGATGCCACAAGCAAGCAGGTGTTCTCAAAACACAGGAAGGAAAGGAGGAAAATAAATAAACCCAAGTCTGCAAGAGACGAACAAAGCTGTGACACACCATCCTTGCTTTCTAGTACCTTACATTTTGAATCTTATCCTGACCCTGCTACCAACAAAAAATGTGTCTTGAATCCAATGAAAGAGCTTTGGGCTGCTTTAGAGAGTAGGGCTGGCAAGTTATGTTTCAAGCAAATAATAACAAAACAAAGGGAGAGTCATTTAATAAAGTTTGCCCAGCAGGAGTTTTCCTGTGGATAAGCTACACTGGTGTTTGCCAGCTTTGCAAACTTAACCAAAGGTCTGCGAGTCATACTGGCATTTTTCCATATTGCAGAAAAAAGCTTTGTGTGGAACAAACACTTGGGTTGTGGCTGCAGCATCACAGCCTTTTACATATTTCCTTTGATGTTTATGTAACCTTAAATAATAATAATTTTCATTGGTTCTAAACTTATTTTCCACTAAAAATGTCAGGTTATGTTTAAAAACAAAAACCAGAAAGCCTAGCCCTTTCCCAGTGGCTGCATGGTACTCAGTTGCCAGCTGGGGTTAAGCTGCAACACTCACAAAGAGACAAACAAAACTACTTCTAAAAGAGAGATCTGTAAAATATGTATCTTAATGTGACATGTTAAAAGAAGTAATAAAAATCATGGGCTTGTGTTTAAACTAATTTCCTGCCAGCATTTACAATAGTACCATATTTAAAACTGCAGAGATTTTGTCATTGACATTAATACATTTGCTTAAAAAACTACATATATGCCCATACATGTTTATGTACGGTCTGAACAGGGGAGTATGTATATGTTGTTGTAGGACAATATTGTTGTAAGAGAAGAGTAAGAATTGTTTAAAAAAACAAAACAAAAAAAGATGGACTTCCCTTTGCTCTCAAGAGCAAAGAAACTTTCAAATTATACTTTCCAGATACTGCAGTGCTGGCCAGATCTACTTTGAATTATCACTGGAACTTACAGAGTTAAAACCAATTAAAATTAACTAAACAAATCTGCCAAGCAAATGCTTAAACAAGATCACCCAGTTTAGCAGGAATGTGGAAAAAAAGCATATACAGTCTCTACAAAAGAACCATTTTTATATACAGCCTTGGAGTTAAAGAAACTTGGGCTTTAAATTCATTGCAAATAAGCTAAGTAGTCCTGAGGCAGTGAAATCCCCCAGAAGACATCACTGCCTATTTCCAAGCATGACTTTAATCACCAAAGCACTACTTGCTTGTAGGGATACTTAAGCTCACCCTGATGCTTAAACATCTTCACTTATGTCCTTGCCATAAGCAAAGTTTTTGCTGCTTCAGTACCCAGCCTCAGCACCCTCTTATACAGCCTGGGAACGAATACATATCAAACTACTGAATAGTGAAAGTACAAGCAAGTCTGTACAGTACAACTGACCACATACAATAAGTACATCAGTAAATTCAAAGCAGAACAGATGACGGTCAGCAGGTCATATTTTGAGATCAGATTAGCTAATTACGTAATTCAGGAGAGAAAATGTCTTCTCTATGATGCCCTGATATTTCACTACAGCAGATCTTGTCAGTGCACTTCTGAGCAAAGCCTCCTGTAGTAAAACTCTTTCACTTCCAAGGAATCTGGTAAAATCTCTTTGGTAGGCAAGTCAGCATTGAAAATAGCTGGGCCCTGCGAACTGTTCTCTACCTCCTCATGGTTAATTCTGCTGCTAGCAACCTCCATGAGCAAGCTGAATAGTACTTGTTGGCAACTGTCAAGTAAGAAATGGCATTTCTTTGATTCAGGCTCTCAGAATGAATGAAGTTCAAGGACAGAAGCTAGAAAAGAACAGGGAAAAAAAACACACATGTAACATATACCACAAACCCAGCTGTGTCGGCATTCAAACTGCCCTAAATTCTGATTAGATCTTCGGATGATTCCAAATAAAGGAGGAAGTTGACGTTTCAAGCAATTATCTTGGCTTTTTCTTGAGACATCAATATTTCAAAAGAAACAGAATTGAGTTCTTCAACCAAAGAAGTTAAACTAGCCAGAAGGGTACAAAATTTAATCTCAGCAATAGTAACATTTTTTTTCCCCACTTGAACAGCAGAAGAAACGTACACCTTCAACTACTAGCCTTCTAAATGAATTTCTCTCAGTTAAAATCTTTTTTTCAACATATTGTTCCTAATCTCCAAAGAATGTTCACAAGAGTCTTGCTTCTGCTTACAGTCAGACTCAGTATGAGGATTTAAGAATTAAACCTGTGTGCAGAATACTAACTGGGTGTCTTGAAGCTTTCCTGTATGGCAGTGGGCTGCACAGCAGTGATCTCCCCTTGTGCAGGGGTGCCTCTCAAGGTTACTCTTTCAGGCTGACTTTACCTGCTATCATATGGTACTGGATATCCTTTTAGGTGGTTTGGGTCAGGTGTACTGTCTCTGCTCCCTCCCAGCTGGGCCCTTCCATGCTGGCAGAGGATGAGAGACTGAAAAGTCCTTGATCAGGGTAAGCGCTACTGAGCAACAACTAAAACATCCGTGTGTTATTAGCACTGTTACCAGATGGAAGCCAAAACACAGCACTGCACAGCTACTAGGAAGAAAATTAACTCTATTCCAGCCAAAATCAGGACACTGGGTGTAGGAATGCAGGTGGAAGCAAAACCAAAACTCTATTATTTTTTATTAATAGTGAGAAAAAAGTTGCTTCTAAACTAACTACTACTTCCATGTATACATGTACATATGCCAGCGTTTTATCCCTCACATGCAAAACTGAGCTGTTACAAGGAAGAGACATCAGTGTATGAGATGTGTCAGACTGTCCAATCTCACACATCTTCTCTTTAGGCCTGCATTTCACAACTGAGGCATGACACTATGTCCTGTCACTTCCTTTATCATCTTCTATGCCAACACAACTGGTTGACCCAAAATTGGGGTCTGCTGACCAATGCATCAGGTCCACAGGGCACTGGAAAGGTCACGGCACTCTACTGAAGCTGGAGATGTGTCTCTAGACAGGACTCCATCTTGAAGCAAGCCCTCTTCTGGAAGCCACAATCTGCTTTTGCACCATTATACACCAAGCCCTTCTATATTACTTGATAGGATACATTGCTTTCCTGCAGACCAATGTACGAGCATGTACTGTGCAGTGTTACTCAGCAAGTACACACCCTGTGAAAGGAGGAAAAAAATAAAAAACAGTTGTGTCCTAAAAGTATAGTAACGTATTGTTCTGTTTGAAGCTTGGAAAGTCAGTCTGGATTTGTTGCATGGACTTGTGTTATCTTGAGCTACCAGCGATGCTAGCTACCCTGCTCCACTGTACCAGCTCCCTGCAGCGTAGAATGTTGTTCCACATGCTTTACAGGGAAGCATATTCTCTGCTCTTTGCAGTAATGCCTGATTTAATAGGTTTTGTTCCAGGTTTCTGAAGCTGAGGTATAGAAACTCGTACCTGATTTTATTGACGTGCAGGCAGTTCTTGTACTAGAATACACAGTTAAAACTAGGGAGCAATAACCCAGTTGCAAGATAAAATGTACAACTCTAGGGAAAATATTCTAAATACAAACAAGCTTTTCAATGTATCAGATGAAAGCCCAGAGCAGACTAACCAGGATGATTACAGCCTAACTTAAAATATAAACAAGACTCACATTTCTTAACAGGAAAGGATATTCTCATCTCGTAGTGCTGGCAGGCCTCCTAATCGTCTCTTCTGGCTTTAAAATACACAGCTGCATGTCAGAACGTGTAACAGCTGGAGAGGAGGAAGGCTTCCGCAGAGAGAAACCACCAATATAGAGATGTATTTTTCATTGGTATACCCTGTTTGGGTGACTCTGTGGACAGCAACTACACAGCATCAGTACCTCCACAGTAAGGAAAAGTTGCCTTCAGAAAAGCTTCTTTACCCCCCTATGTAATTTTTCTAAATACAGTAAAACTAGTACAAAATCAACTAAGCCTGAAATTTTAAAAGACATTTCTATAGTAAACTTCTTCATTTCAATTGATTCTATGATTGTAGTGCTCTGCATAGAGTTCTGGATTTTGGGGTTTTATGGTATTATTTACATTTCATTTGCAAAAGCTAACAAACTCCATATGCTCTATTACTGTGTACAGTTCACTCAGTATGAACTCTGGAGAAAGAAGATTAAAAACTTCACATTTTTTATGTTCTTTGCACTCAGCAGATTTCTACTATAGACCAAAGAGCAGCAGAATACAGTCCCACTTAGCAACCAGCAGTGGGTATTGTGGGTAGGTGTCTAATGACCAGTGTCAGAAGCAGCTCTGTATTTTATCTGGGGTGTGAAAATTCTGAGAGGTAAAAGACCTGCTCTGAAATCAGGAATCATTCAAATCCATGTGCAAATGATCTGATGTAACAGTTTGGTTTAGAACCTCATAATCGGTTTCACAGTCCCTGAAACTTGACCTGAGGAGAGGTTGGCAAATTCTTGGACTATGATGGTTTGTATTCTTGTGATTGATTCCATAAGGCATTGGGGAAAAAATGAGGGAGGAAATGTAGTGTTATTTTTTTTCCCCTCAAAGTAAATACTAAAGAGAGGAAAAGGTGCTGGAGGAGATTCGAAATTAGAAAGTCTATCCCTTGGATGTGAAATTTATGGAGAGAAAAACGCAACAAAGGAGTAACGGGAAAAGCTCAGTAAATATTCAGCACTACATGACTGAAAGATTGGTGTAGCATAACACACGAACTGATGTGGTCTTAGGTCCTGTCTCATAGGTTACAAGTCCTTCAATCAGTTTATTACATTATCTGCATTTAAATGATTATTCAACTGATTAAGGAAAGTTTACTCTGGGTTTCCTTTGCACTGTGACTTCAGTGTTATGCTTAAGTGAGTTTTTTTGAGTTTTACAGATATCAAACTTTGGTTCCTAAGCGAGTACTATCAATCCTTTGCATTTTTGGTATTTTTATACTGGTTTTGTGTTCTACGGACATATCACCAAGCAAAAATTCACATAATGACTTTGAGAGGACATTAGGTTGGTTGAGATTGGCTACCTCAGTCAAAGGCTTGGACTGAGACAGGACTAGGAAAGGATTAGATTCTGGATCTGCCAGGCCAGACTTAGGTTGTGCTGGTGTGAATCATCTGGTTTAACAAAGGATTAAATTTAGAAAGGTGAATTAGTTCAATTTGGTGATATTAAGAGTCTTTAAAAGAGACACACGTGTGTCCTTAACAAATGGAGAGGTGGTGTTGGTTTGCTTGCAGACTGAAGCCGGCTATGGAAACATCAGTTGTTTTCGAAGGAAACTATGATGAAAATTGTGTGCAAACTTTTCAGAAAAAATGGAACAGTCTGGAACTTATCTAAGGCGTCTCTACAACTGCACTTCAGCCGCTGAACATGCTTTGTATAGATAACCATTACAGAGTAAGCCGGTCTACTTCGAAATAGTATTTGATGTGAAGGACTCCAATATTCTGTAGGTTTTCTGCTGTAACCCAAGACGTCTTCGGTGTTGTTTTGGAAAGGGTTTTAATTTACATACGGCATTACTTTATTTTTAGTTCTGTAGCTGTTGTCTAGGAATCTAACGTATCGTGATGAGGAGCTCCTCCTCCAACAGAGGGAATGTTTACCATCTAGATAAACAGGGTTTTCCCGAGTTAAATAAATGGCGGGTAATACATATCGCGTTCTCGGAGAGATATCTCTGCACGAACGCCAAGCTCCAGCCGTGAAAAACCCCTTCGTTCCCGACAGACCCCTTCTCCCCCCTTCCACCGGGAGCACAGACAGCTCCACGGCTGCAGACGAAGGCCCTGCCCCGCTCCAGCAGCAGGCCCGGTTCCTTCCGAGCTGCCGGCTGCTAGGCACCGGGGCAGCGGCCAACGGCACCTCATAGTACGTGCGGCGGCTCCGCTGACTCCTCCGCCACCCGCCCGGAGCGGGCCGCAAGGCTCTGGGCCGGAGGCTCT
>JANRGW010041450.1:17397-31653 GCA_024733675.1 Psilopsiagon aymara | reverse complement strand
TGTCCCTGCCCATGGCAGGGGGGTTGGAACTGGATGAGCTTAAGGTCCTTTCCAACCCTGACTATTCTATGATTCCAAGATGTCCAATATGAGAACAGTGCCCATGTCCCCATATTATTAAGGACCATACAGGGGTGAGTGATGATTTTGGCTGATTAATTCAGTCTGAGCTTTCTGCTGAGATGTACAAGCATGATAACAAGAAAAAGTGGTGTGCTATGACAAATAAACGCCTATGATGGGATGCAAAGCCATTGCACCCATGCAGCTGAGGCCTCAGCTGAATGACACCCGGTTGCTACCCACCAGCGTGGGCATCCCTGCTCTGCAAGCCCCAGGTTTGCTCACCTTGTACAACGAGGCTGCCCTGCGCGGTCCTTCGCACCCGCGTGCCGGGTTTGTTCGCAGCGCACACGTAGATGCCGGAATGCTGCACGGTGAGGTCCGAGATCATCAGATTTCCTGTGCCCAGCACCTGGATCCCCTCCACGCCAATGGGGCGGCCGTCTGAAAGAAGAGGAAAAGGACAACAGTCACAGGCTGGACCTCTGCGTGTGGTTCTCCACACAAATGGAGTGGTGCCATGCTCCGTTACTGGGGTTTGCCAAGTAAAGTCAATGGGTTGTAACTGACACTTGGCAGAACTGTCTTCAGGAGAAAACCATGATCCACACTTACACATTTGCCCAAAGCCAAGGTATCAGCACAGGGAATGTGAAAGCCTTCAGGCAGGTGTTCAGATTAAGACAAAGAACACTGCTCACTAGAGTGGTTAAGCCAAGTTAAATCATACCAGCCTCTGTGAGCTACTGCCTGGGTTCTTATATTAGACTGCCCAGGGATGCAACCAGCTCAACAGCTTCTTTCCAACAGAGATGCTCTGGGAAGCAGAGGACCAGTGTTTCCAAATAACCACACCTGGGCTCCAGCACAAGGTCTTCAAAACAGAAGAGTTTAATGTGAAATAGTTCAGTATCAGGGAATTCACCTTTTTCCAACAAAGCCTTTTTTTACTGGAGAATTCCCAGCCAACTCTAATTACAATGTGTTTCATTAGTATCAGGCTATTGCTTTTTATTGCTTCATTGATTTGTGTTTTAAGACACTCCTGACAAAGGCAGCTCTAAATCAGTGCTAGCATGTGTCAGGGTGTCTGAGGAGAGGGGCAGGGCAGGGGAGTACTTTTACTGAGGAGCAGTAAAGGGGAGCACACTTTCATCAGTTGGAAAACAGGAATTCAGTTCTCCTCTTCCCTTTGATCAAGGAGTTTGAAGAACCTACAGAATGGGAGAAGCAAGTTGGGGTTGGAAGGGACCCTAAAGCTCATCCTGTTCCAAGCCCCTGCCACAGGCAGGGACATCTTCCACAAGACTGGGTTGCTCCAAGCTCCATCCAATCTGGGCTTCAACACTGCCAGGGATGGGCTTCTCACAGAAGCCACCCGTGGAGAGAGCTCCCCTGCTACCAAAGCCTTGCAAACCCATAGAAGTGAGGGATCCCGTTTCAGATTAACAGCAGCATCCTGCTAGGAAACACCAGCAAAACATGGACTGAAAGCTACAAAGCACTTCCCAAACATATCTCCTGCCATGCTCCTTACATACTGTTCTCCAGGAAATTCTCAAACTTCAAGGTTTCCTCGCTTCATTAGGCAGCGATTGCCAGACCACTTCATTATTTGCATTGCAAAGAGAAACGCTCAGGTCTTTTACAGAGAGAAAAACAATGTCATTAAATGATTAAATGATCACATAACTGGCCAAGCCACTGCAGCAGTAAATGGCTCAGTCATAAAAAGGACAGTAAAACATGACCTGTCCCACATTTAATGAGCAATAACAAGGAACCATTCCCTTCAAACATCATCTGAACTGAAGTGTAAAGAGGTCTGAATTAAATTCAAATTGAAGTTGATTTCATCTTTTAAATTGGACCTTTTGGAAGTCCATATTTAGGTGTAAAAATCAAATCTCTCTCTCTCAAGAGGGGTGGAACCAGGGAAAGATGCAAAGCGCCCATACCTGGATGCTCCATCACATCCTGGCCTTAAGAAATACCACAGAAACATGACTTGAATGTCAGTAGTTTTAGTGTATTATTTATAACATGCTACATAATTTAAGCATGCAAAGACCCAGCCTGCAGCAGGCACTCCACAGAGTCCAAATACTAGCACTGATACGTCCTTAGTTATCTCTCTAGCCCTAGCTATCAATTAGAGGTGTGGTGCTCTGAAGACACATCTCCTGCCAGCCAAACATCTTTCCCTTCCCTGAAGAACAAAGTTCTCCAAGCTCAGAAACCTTGAGGGATCTGTCTTTGATTCAGAGCGTGGTCACCTCTAACAGCCAGCAAAGATCACTGCCAGATCACAACATATGCCTCTTACTCAACTCCTGCTTCCAAAGAGTGCTGAAAGGGCTTCTAGAGAAGTATCTCTCCTTTCCCAACCTACCTCATTCTTCTTACTCTCCTGTACCTCACTCAACCCAAACCATCCTGTGATCAGTTAGAAGGTCTTCAGCAAATAGCAAGTCCAAGTGTGTAACGCTGACAACACACATAAATAACACAGAGTATTTACACAAGAAATTCCTTGCATCCTGAAAGCTCAGCACTTTACAGGACTGCTATGCAGAGGGGCTGATGTCTCACACCTGCTTTGCAAAGGTTGCCATTTATTTTAACCCTGTTTTCCTCATATGAAAAGGAATAGTTTGGTCAAGGGATCTGAACCCTGAAACCCAATCTTCCTGGCACCACTCGCCATCACCAAGTCACCTCTCTATGGAGAAGATCTGAGAGACTGCAAAAGCGCAGTCGCTCAGTTCCTGAGGCTCTCAGGATCTACGCAGGCTGGGAACTGCTGCTCACTTAACATGACCTTCTACTTCGGTTTATGAAGTCAAAAGCAGAAAGTCTGAGGGCTGCAAACAAGCCACTGTGAGTGCAAACGTTTGACAGATTCACTCTGTCGATCCTCGGTTGATGAGGGCAGAAGAGAGAGGCTCGACTGGTTGGGAAGCGCACAAGATAACTGATTAATAAAGGAGACCATTCTCTGAGTGGGAGATGCTCCCCAAAGATGCTGTGTCCATGGACAAAAGAGGCTTCCAGGCTCCCCACTGGGGGGGAAGCCTGGATGAAAGAGGCCTGTGGTTTGGGAGCTCCATTATTTATGTTTCCAAGGTGTATGTGATGCTTTCTGGAGTCCATTCTCCCGCTAACAGAGTGATTGGCATAGCAGCACCAATTACAGAGACCCCTTAAAACGTGCCAGGCGATATGAATATGCAACAACACCAACGCCTTTCTTTTGTAAGCAGCAAGTAGAAAGAAAGTAACAACTTTCTAATGTTGATCATTTAGGTCTTTTGTGAATTCTTTGTATTGTGCCATAGTAGCCTTCCACTTTTTAGACACATAGGTCTCCTGCTCCAGCGGACACTGGGCACTGTGGATTAGCATATTTAGAGTACATTGCAACAGTTGACTATTCAGTGTGTGAAGTGGTGAAATTTACTCTATTATTTCTAAACACTTACAGCAACGGTGCTCCTGTCAACCAGTCAGCCATCTATTACAAGCTTCTGTGTCCAATAAGTTACCAATTAATTGGCTCCTACAATTGTTGTATAGTTTACTTCTTGAATGGCTCCCTCTTTAGTAATTTCCTTCCCATTGTGTGACCCTTTCTGACAACTTCTGTATAACGCTATCAGATAATCACTGTCTTTTCTTTCTCGCCTCACTTTTCTCTCTCTCTCTAAATAGTTTATTATTCTGCCTTGGTACCTTTTATGGAGGCCAGCTCAGTGGCCTGTCAGTTAAAGGGTAAGGATACATTAAAATCGTCATTCATTCAAAAGGCTTTGCAGTAAGTGCCCAGGATATTCATTTGTGCACACATACAGGTCCAAGCCTGAAGTGTGTAGCTCTGAAAGGAAAAGCCCTATCTTCCCTGAACAAACCCTTAATGATTTTACATTTCTCTCAGAGCCTGCTCCCTAATGAATGTTGACATTTCATGCACGGCGAGACACAGGAATTCTGTCTGTGGTCAGGGCTACAACATATTCCCAAAGAAATTAAATTCAAAATTGATTGTGTGACACTCAAAAAGTGGCCTAGAATTCGAATGGTTTCCTTCAAGCAAAATATAGCTGCCTTTCCCACTGCAAACCAGCCAGGCTTCAGCAAAGCCAAAGCAGAAAGTGCAAATGTTGTTTATGGCTTGCTTTGCCCTGCACCAGAAAGCTGTGAAAGCAGAAGTGTTCTTTTACTCCTTTCTGATAGAAGAAATGCCACAATGTCGAAAGTGTGAGCAAGGGGGTTCAGAGAGACACCCTGAAACAGCAGCATGCCCTGGGCAAGCACCCGCCACAGTGGCCATGCCATGACTCTGCTTATTTTGACCAGGCAAGAAAGACGTTCACGTATAACTGACTTCAGGTTTTGCGTAAATTAAGTCAGGCCATTGCTAAATCATTGCTAAGACTTTGTGCCCATGGGTTTTTTATTTCTGGGAGTGTATTAAAAGTGTTTTGGTTCCTAAGTTGAATAAATTCAGCGGTTATTTAAGCTAAACCAACTCTGTAGGAGGAACTGCAGGAAGAAGACCTTCACACGGGAGGAAGCCTCATGCACAGATGACAGATACTCAGGGGATGTCCCTGTCCAGTGTACACCCCTCTCCCTCCACCTGATCATAAAGGCAGAGAGACATGAAAGAGCTTCTGAAATGGCTACAAAGAGATGACAAACCCAGCAACCCATCAGAGAGCCTGTACAGCCCCATTGCTGTCATGATCGCTGGAACACTAAACAAGATCTTGTGATGCTGTGGACAGGAAACACTCATGCTAAAGGGGAGGGAAGATAACAGGATCTCTTTTCCCCTCAGTAGCTCTAATTCCGCTGCTGTGCTGCAAAGCAGCATGGAGAGGGTGTTTATTTTTGGTGGAAGGCAATGCTGAGCTCAGACCATCCAAATATCACATGAAGCTCTTGCATCTTCATTATTGCACTGCTCTATAGAGACAAGTGTTCTGAAGAAGGTAATAAACACTTATAATTAAAGGCAATTATAAAGTACTTTATTATAGTTGAGCACTAACATAGAGCTGCCTTGTGTCCAAGAGATCCAAACCAGTGATACAGCAGACCCAGGGAATTTTAAACCAGCATCAATCTGACTGTTATGGCTCTGGAGTAAAACTAACCAGTTAGTGGCAGACAAAAGCTGGTTTTACAAGCCAGCAGAGGAGCAAGCAGGAGGGCAAGCATGGAAAAATAGTGCAATGGATGCTGGATACGTGTCTTTATCCCCTGATGGACAGCTCTAGAGTCTAGACAGGACTACCCCTGTTTGTGCTTCAAAGCCACCCTGGTGGACTCGGGGACATTAGCATCCCAAAAATGACATGACCTCGTGGACCACAAGGGCTTGGGAAATACTAACTGAACCAACCCCAAAGTGTGCACAGGCAGTTACAAGCTCCAGAAGATAAAACAAAAGCCATCAGCTCTTTGCTCAGATTTCTGTAGGGCAATGGAAATGTCATGCTGAGCAAAACAGTTTCCAAGGTACTATCACAAAGTCAGAAACTACAAGAACCCTTGCTTTTGGACTGAAACACAGCACTTTGCTCTTTCTTGCTCGTATGACACCATCAGACACTGCCTCTGGTTTCCATGCTGACTAAAATAACATCATGGAACCCAGCAGCAAGCATTTGGGCTTTCTAGAGCTTCAGACATGTTACTTTAAACAACTCGTCCCCCCATTTTTCAAACTCCCTGATGAGGCAGCAAGTTTCTTGCAAGTCTGTTTTACATGAAGGATGTGTTTGTGTATGCTTTGCTTGTCTAGGCCAACAGTGGTGATGTTTCTGATGCAGCTGAAGAAGATGCTGTCAGTCGAGAAGAGATAAAATTATCACCTTTCATGCAACATCAACAGGTTTAACCAACCCACTCTGCTAACAGGAGAAAACAGGATCTTGGCAGAGAGGAAAAGCAAAGTGTAGACATGAGGATAGAAAGCACTTCAAGCCTACAATTAACTTCCATAGGAAGGGAAAGGGTGAATCACCTGTTGCATAAAATAGTCGGTGGCACACATCTATTTCCCATAGCATAACAGGGAAGAGGAAGAGGAGGAGGAAATCCCAGTCTCCCTGGGCTTACCTAGGCGGCTCCAGGAGACGATGGGCCGGGGGTTGCCAGTTGCAATGCACTCCAGCACCGCGGTCTGGTGCACGGTCAGGGTGAGGTTCTCCGGGCCAACCAGTATCATGGGGTCCTTGTAAACGGTGGAGTGGGAGCCTGAAAGGACAACATCATTGTCAAAAGGCATCTGATTCTCTCCTGTTTAATGGAAACACTGGAGGCTTTGTGCATCCTCTATGTACAAATGACATGGCTGCTGTAATCCTTCCTAAATCTGAGGTGTACAAGAAACAAAAGGAGCACAACATTTGCATGGCAGTGAAACTGAATGTGTTTCAGGTGTGCTGATATTCCTGGGAAACACCCCTCAGCCAACAGACCCAGCCACAGGCAGCCCTGTTAACACACATATATAGGCAGCATAAAGAAGGAACCATGCTGTGAACTACAGAGAGCAGATGAGCAGGAAAAACAAGGCATACAGGGAGGACACAAGCTGCAGGACAGCTCCTGCAGACAGGAATGCAAATAAAGGAAGGAGCTGCTTTACCTTTTAGCATCTCAAGCCATAAAAAAATCCATGCAGTCCACAATGCCTACATCTACCTCTCTGCACATATCCTCTCTTGCTGCTGGTATTGTTTGCTCCGAAACCCCTTTCCTGGGACACAAAGTGATGGAGGTGCCAGTCCCTGACTCCCAGTGAGGATCTTTTTGAGAGGAAACTCCTCTCGTAACTGCAGCTCACAGAGTGGTCATTGCCCTGTCTTTACAGCAGCCCTGTCCTGGCCCACTCTGGTGCAACTGGGTACAGGGAGAGGACGCATCCCCTTGCTCTGCTGTAATCATGATACAATCATTGCTCAGGATGCAACCATTAATTGTATATTTGTGCTACGGTAGCACCAAGTGGCAGCAACCAAGAATCAAACCCACTGTACAAGATGATGCACAGATAATACATAATACAATAAAGCCCTAGCACAAGAACTCTGGAGACCAGGCAGGCACAGGACAAGCAAAAGAAAGCACATTTCACCAGACAGGAGTGGACCACAAGACAAAACCATCCTCCTGTGTCAGGTATACCACAGCTGAAACTGCATCTCCTGAGACCCTAAAAAGGGCCTAATCATAGAACAGTTTGGGTCGGAAGGGACCTTCAAAGCTCATCTAGTCCACCCGCCTGCAATGAGCAGGGACATCTTCAACTAGGCCAGGCTGCCCAGACCACATCCAGCCTGGCCTGGAATGTCTCCAGGAATGGTGCATCCATCACCTTTCTGAGAAACCTGTTCCAGTATTTTACCACCCTCATTGCAAAGAATTCCTTCCTCACATCCATCCTGACTGTCCCTAAGACAAAGATCCCTTCAGCCTTCACTCCCGTTTGCTGGGAGGAGGGTAAAAAGGAGATGCTCTCAGTTCCCTGTTAGCAAACATGAACACCGACTGTCTCTGCATTAACCTTCTCCCCATTTCCAACGAGATCTGGGTTACACTCCAGAAATGCTGAGGTCAAACAGTGCTTAAGGAATTTCAACAATCTGGCAGCTGTTGCTGGCAAAAACGCTCTGTGCACCTGCAGAGAGAAATACTTGGGCTAGTTGTCTGCCCCCCAGCAGGAGAGGGGCACAGGGAGGGCTGGGGAGCTCATCAACGCCATGAGTTGGGCTTGGTGGTGGGGCTGTCCCATGCTGACTCTGAACATGGACTTTCCAGTGTCTAAAATCCTTGTCACAGAGAAGCGATCCACCAAAAGCTATCTGCAAAGGCTTCTCCCCAAGATGAAATGTCCTTTCTTCCTGCTCTTTTCAGCGTTACCCCTCCACAGCAGCTCAGGGGCTGAAGCTGGGGTGTTAGTGAGGGGATTTCACAGCGGCCCAAGGGCTAGCACAGATCAGAGGGGCTCGTTTGTTAACTGTTCCTACAGGGGCTAAATGGGAGCGATAAAATGACTGCGAGGTTGTGTCTAAATGGGCAAAATCCAAGAAAAATCACCGTGTCAGTGTGACTTAGGAGCTGAGGCTCTCACTAAATGCATTTCACTGCAAGCCATAAAATGCAGATTTTTTTATGAGGACCAGAATGCACAATAAATTCATATGACCGGCTGGTTAACCCCAAGAGATCTGAAAAACAATACCTTCCCTCTCAGTACCTCAGAGTGCCTTTAAACCCCATGTAGATTTATTGTTCTAAATCACAATACTAAATGTTCATGCTTAGAATAAGACGATATTATCATCGTATTATGGAGTGATTTCTATATTTCAGAGCACACAGAAATGAAATGAATTGTCCAAGGTCACCTGAGAATGTCAGTAAATGGGAGCTGAGACCAAAGCAGAATTTATAAAGCACCATTTTGACCATAGAATAAATAAAAAAGCACACTCTGATTTACATTCTGAGTCTGAAATAGGCATTCAGGTTTCTGGGTGTTCAGCTAAACCCTGCCCAGCTCTGGAAGTGGCATTTCCAACACTGCCAATCCCAACGCCCGTGGCAGTGCCAGCTCCAGGTCCAGAAGGGACACTGACCAGCAGGGATGCGGCCATCAGACACAGCACCATGCAAAGGGGCTGACCATGTCCAACCACTGAGGAGGAGGAGGTTTTCTTCTCCAACCAGAGACGCTCTTTGATGCAGGGTCAGGAAGGAAGGAGTGACAGGAGGAAGGACTCGTGCCGGGCGAGTGCTGCTGGGCCACAGCAGGGTTCAGGGCGATGCAGAGAGGATTTAGTTTGAAAGGAAAAAAGGCTCTAATGATGCACGTGGTCCCCAGGGGCTCTGCCAGCAGCAGTTGCAGTGAGGATGGGGAGGTCCCTGGCACCATCAGGAGTGACAGGCACTCTAGCAGGGATGGGAGCGATGCCGGCACAGGCTGTTAGATCTTGATCAAAAGGACAGCAGCAGAGAGAGGCGCAGCTCGTGCTGGGAAGGTGTCAGTGCAGAGAGGCAGCGGCCCCTCGGGAGCAGCTCCGCTAAGCAGGCACTTGAAAATAATCAATCAGGAGGACTGGAGGACACATCCGTGCTGTTTGCGGCCGGCAGCCTGTGCACGGCTGCCCAGAGAGGAAGGACAGTGCTGCCAGCAGGCTCCTTCATCCCCCACGGGCAGTCACCCCCTTCTTCCTCTCCAGCCCCTGCAGGACACAGGCTCCCAGAGCCCATCTCCACCCGCTCCCTCCTCCTTTCCCAGCCAAGGGGAAGGCAGACTTGGGGCTTCTCTGCGAGTGAAGCAATGGCTGAAATTGCTGTTAAGAAGCAAGGGAGCCCTCCTGCCCCGATGAAGAGCAGAAAGCACCATTCCCTTTACCCCTCTACATGAGAGGGAGGTGATGGAAAGATTTGCAAGATTACCACTTAACCCATCATACCTAATGACATGTGCACAACAGCACTCACATTAGTTCAGTATTTACTGACACAACACCTACACCAGTGAAGCAATGTCTGCAGCACACCATAGCCTCTGCTTGGCGTGCCAAAGTCTAGGCTTAATATGCTAGCACATACCTGCTGTCCTGCTCTAACGGATATTTGTGTGCTCTTGGCAAACACCACAGAGCACAAACCTTCACTGAGGCTTAACCCACTGCAATGAGTTTTCCATGGGCTGGGAGCATGCAAACATCCCGTTATGGCAGCCCTGCTGACATGCAGTTACTGAAGCACAGTTCAAGCCCTTCAACAGACACTTACACACGGCGCCCATATTCATCATCCGACTGCTTTAAGGAAAGAGGAAAACCACAAATGTTTCACAGACAGGAAACCTGGAAAATATCCATCTGAAATGAGGGATGGTCAGATGAGAACAACGAGCACTTTCTGCCCTGTGAGGAATAATAACTCAGACCAATAAACTGACACAAAGAACTTCACTACGTTGATAATTTACTGTGCTTTCTTCTTTCTACACGGCTACTGCTCACATAGATCAAGAAAACAGATTAGCAACAAGCACCAAAACCTCACGGGTCTTTCAGAACCAGTTAACCTGCTTTCTTTCCCCATCAGAGTTGACATACACAGCGTCACCCTTTCCTCAGCTTCATCCTATTTCACACATGCTGCCTTTTTACAGCTGGCGGAGGCTAATCTGACACTTGGTACAAGTGTTTAGTCTCTTACTCCAAACCACTGGCCAGGCAGTCATTTTGGAGGGTGAAGGCAGGCTGTGAGATACGAGTGTGTGCTGGGAAGCATCCAGCCACTGGGTACCTGCAATTATGTGTATATGATGGACAGGAGACTCACAGCCCAGGGAGAAAGACCCTTTGTTGACTACTTCTTTGGCACTCATCTTCTCTGAAGGTAACCCACAAATGTCTGAAGTTCAGGACAAGCAAGCTATCCTGCTTTCACACAAGGAGGTTGAACATATCAAAGGCAACTCTCTAAGAGAGCACAAAGGTGTCATTCACTCCTGGCTGCTTGGCTTGTACGGTTTGACTTAATACTTGCCACTTCCTTCATGCTAGGAGCAGCTACTGGAAACATCAAGAGAGACTTCTGAAGCTAATAGTGTTTTAAATAAAAACCACTGAAAAATGAAGAAAGTATAACTACAAGGTGACAATCCAACACCTGGTTTAGAAACTGGCTGAGGAGTTATTGCTTGAAGGGGCTCCAAGGGATCAGCTTGGGTCCCACACAGATAGCTAACAGTGGACAGCCAATGGGCAGGTCAGCGTGTATGGAAACAAGACAGTGTTTTCACCTTAATCCTTCCTTCTCCGTGCCCAGGGTCACCACTTCCACATGACATTTTGTGTGCATTCACCAGCAGGCCAAATTTGAGCACGTGCAAAGCGTGGATGTGGTTCGCCCTTATAGCTTCATCACATCCTACCTCTGGCAGAGTGAAACCGAACATCAAGCATGTGGTTTTGGCCATTATTTTGGAGAGGGGACCATAAGGCACTGTTACCTCCTCAGCTGGAGCTTTCAGAAGTGAAAAGCTGTTTCAGCCACTAACTTCAGGTGTGGATGGAGAACCAAGTCAAAATTCAGCCTGGGTCACTCAGAGCTTCTCCTGCTCATCTTCCAAAGAAAGGTTAACTCGCTTTGGACACAATAGAATGCTAACAGCCTGCACAACATAATTCCCCCATTAGATAAATAACTGATCACCCTGTGTGCTGCAATTACTTCCAGAGTGGCAGGTCTCATAAGGAAATGATGAATATTCCACATTTCCAAAAGAATTTCTTTAATGTAAAGCTGCTGTAACTCATTTTCTCACCCTCCTCCTGCTACCCAGAAACTGCAGTAATTTAGAGGCAAAGAGATACATTCATCTGCTATCAAATGGGCTGATCGGGCAGGAACTAACAACAATCCAGAAGAAGGAAGGTGTTACGGCCGGACAGAGGAACACTTCTCAGTGCTGTTAGTCTGAAACTCCCTTAAACTGCCCTGGTCCAGAACAGCAGAAGTCAGCACTGCATTTACTGGCACTAACCTGACACGGTGAGCCTGGCCTCCCGGCTGAACTTCACATTAGCAATATTGGTAGCGACACAGTGAAAAATCCCACTGTCTTCTGCCCTCAGTCCTGTAATCTGGAGGACTCCCTTGGGAAGCAGCGTGTACCTGGGGGAAGAGAAAAACAGAATCAAAACCTTGCAAAGCAGGACGTGATGTGGAAGCGGGCTGAGCAGCCACGCAGGTGAGGCAGGCTGGCCATGCTTATCATAGAATCCAAGGCTGGACTGGGTTGGAAGAGACCTTAAAGCTCATCCAGTTCCAACCCCTGCCATGGGCAGGGATACCTTCCACTAGACAAGGCTGCTCCGAGCCCTGTCCAACCTGGCCCCAGCATCAAATCCCTTCAACCTCAGAACCTCAAATGCACGGAAAGGAGAGTTTAAAATAGTTCTTGAGTGCGCACACATAAGTATCAGTAGGTTTTTTCTGTATCTAAACCATAGGTATATTTAAGTCATGCATGCGTACACACATAAATGTATACATACATCACAGGTTGCTTGGCAACCATGTGTTTTAAGTTGGCTGGTGGTTAAGTCAATACAGTGTGATGGGTTAATAATCCATTTCCGTCTAGAAGATGAAGAACATCTTTTTCCCTATCAGCATATGGTTAAGTGCATATAACCCTGCGCTGGGCTCCGAACGCGCGGCTCGGTGTCGGAGGCAGCGTGACAGCAATCAGTTTGAAACGTCCCCAAGTTGATTGCAATCTCTCTGGAACTTTAAAATGCCCATTGTTTTGGATGAATTATACCACAAGAAGCGTTCATTTTTGTTAACAATCTGCCCACAGCATTAGAAGATTCAATTCCAAAGCTATTATTCTGCCTTCAAAGCCTTCAAGTGCAAGGCTTGGCATACAAATTTATATACACTTTATACACAGAAAGGCACCAAGCGTGATTAATGCAGAAATCCAATTCAGTTAGAGAAGCAACCCTCATCATCCAGGCCCACTGGAGTTACAGATTCATCTACTGAGCTGACAATAAAAACCTACCCAGTAACTTTACACAAGAAGCTAAATCTGTTCAAAATCAGGACACTGAGTGTAGGGAAACTGCTCCTAGTCCATGTCCTCTAGGGCTTGGGAAAGCTCCCTGTCCTGGAGGAGAAGCAAGGGGGGTGAGCACAACTTGGGGCTCTCTGGGTTGGAAAAAAGTCTTGGCTCCTCAGTCCTGGGGCTCCTCAGCCTTGGAGAAAGAAGCCCTGGTCACATTCACACCTGTGATCACGGGCCTGAGTGGAAAGGAACAATAATGCATGAAGGACTTCAAGGGAACTCCACCTGTCCTGCACCATCTCATTGGGATGCACACGAGGCGTCAGGCCCAGTTCTGCAGCTCTTACAGCTGCTGATACCACCATGGAGCAGTTGCCCTGCTCTACCACATCCCCAGATTAGCACCTGTATAAGCAAGAAGCCTTCAGAGGAGATCAAGTTTGACAAATCGACCCTGTGTTGGGCTAAAAAAAGCTCAGATGAAGAACACACGGAAAAACAAAACCTGACAGTTGCAGTTTTCCATGGCAGCGTTGGGCCTCTTGGGTCCTTCTACTGTAAGTTCACCACAACACCGAAAAGGTCAGGCATTGTTCAGCCCTCACGTTTTCTCCTGCCTCCAAAGAACCCAACCACGTTCTGCTGCAGAACTGACATTTTTAAGAATAGAGGCTTTCAGGAAAACATTTACAGCTTCCTGGTTTCACCTATTCCCAATGCACTGACATCAATCCGCGATCGAGGTGTGCTGACAACGATTGTCTCCTACCATCGGTTGTGCAGCTCCCAAGTCACAGCTGGGACCGCCGGCACGGAGCACACGTTTCCTGCCACCTGCCCGGTCCCACTGCTGCTCGGAGGATCAAACCGTGGTGAGGGATGCTTCCGACACACGGGGAGCAGCCTGTCAAACACAGGAAGCGAGGACGTGCCGTCCCGGGTCTTGCCTGGGGAGGTGGGGGCAGTGGGGTTTTCCATACTAGGATTGCATTGGGAAACAGCAGCCCAATGCCCTGTGAGATGCTCTCTGCAGAGCTCCTCTGTCACCACACACACTGAAGTCCACCTGGGAAGGGAATTCTAGCGGCCATGGTGGAATTCCGTGCTTGCAAGAGTTCAGGATCCACATAAAAGATCCTAAGTCATGGATCTGGCTTGGGAAGAGTTACACAAAATGGAGCCACAGAGGGATGATGGATGCCAAAGCTACCCAGCTCTGCTAGGACTACTAGGTGGGCTTCATGCTGCAAAGTAAATCTGGAATAGGGCTGATCAGGGAAGGTCAATGCAGAGCAACACCTTGCCCTCTCCAAAAAGGCTTTATCTACCTCTCCTGAGACACAAAATCATAGAATACTCAGGGTTGGAAAGGACCTTAAACTCATCCAGTTCCAATTCCCCTGCCATGGGCAGGGACACCTCACGCTAAACCATGCCACCCAGGGCTCTGTCCAACCCGGCCTTGGACACCGCCAGGGATGGAGCATTCACAGCTTCCCTGGACAACCCATTCCAGTGCCTCACCACCCTCACAGTAAAGAACTTCTTCCTCATATCCAATCCAAACTTCCCCTGTTTCA
>JANRGW010041449.1:0-36168 GCA_024733675.1 Psilopsiagon aymara | reverse complement strand
CTCTCCCATCCCTTCCCATCCCTCCCCTCCTCAGGGCGCGGTGCGGACGGGTCCGCTGCGGAGGCGGCCCCGGGATGGCGGCGTGAGGCGGCGGCGGCGCCGCTCCGTGAGTACGGGCCGCGGGGGGGGGGGGCGGAGGGAAGCGGGCCCAGGGCTTGTGGGGGTGTGCCGGGGCCCGGCTTAGCTCCGGACCGGCGGCGGGGGGAGAGGAGCCCCCATGGGGCGATCCGCGTCCTGCCGGGCCTCGGTGCCGGGGGGGAGCAGTTGGGTAACTTTGGGGGCCGGAGGCAGCGCTTGGCTGGTGCCGGTGCGGGGAGAGCCGCGCTCCCGTAGCAGAGCCGACTCCAGCCCCGAGAGCACGCCGAGGCTATCGCCAGCCTCACGTGGCAGCGCCGCCGCGGCGTGTGCCCCCCGCCTCAGGCTCCGCTTCCCCTCTGCGCTTGTCGGCACCTTCCAAAAGCAGGCCCCGGCCCCGGCCCCTTTCCCCTTTCCTCCCGGAGCCACACAGCTCCCTGACATCCTTCCATCCAGCAGCGTGCTGCCGTGCCCCGCCAGGCGCCTTCCCCCGTGGATGCTTTCACCCAGTTGCAAAGCAGGTGTACAACCCCTTTTGTTGTACAAGCTTTGCTTATTACATCCCAAACGTGCAAGAGAAGATGAAAACAAAGCTCTTAGATGCAGCCCGCAACACGCTGGTCTCTCCTGTACTTCATTTCCCCTGTAGTCAAACATTGCAGTTGATCTTGAAAATACTGGTAGCAGAGTAACCTTTGCCTTTCCAGCTTACGTGTTATAACTCCCCAGAACCTCTTCCCGTGCTGCATTTTTGCCTTTCTTTACCCGAGATGCAGAAAACAGGCCTTTATCAGGCTGTATGCAGACTTCTGAAGCCCATCAAAGGCACAGAGAAGAGATCCAAATTAAAACCAAATACGTTTTTCAGGGAACTTGGAAAAGGCCTGGAATTGGTTATGTTTGGCAGTTAATGAAAGGCACAAGGTGGGAATGAGGACCACTGAGAACTAGTAAATCAGTGCAAATGAAAGTAGTGGTGCTTCAGATGACAACAGCTGATGTTGACATCTCTTCCCACCACAGAGCCAGCTGACTTCAGGTTTTGCTCCTGTGATTTACTGTGCAGAGAAACACGAATCATACCCTGCCCTCCTGCTCACAGGTGGGGTTTATTCACCCCAGTGCTGGCAGGGCGCTGCAGTCCTGGTGGAGCAGGCACTGCCCTACCTCTGGACACATCAATCCCCAGTCAGTAATGAAGCTCAGAGAGCAGCAATGGAAGCAATGAAGACAGTGGCTTACCAGAGCCTCTGCTTTTCATGAAATGAGTTGCTTTGGCTTGTCTCTAGCTTGAGAAATCAGAACACTTTGTAACCCCAAGGCTTGGTTAGTGGAGGATTTGCTGCTCTTTTGGAAACTATCTGCAATTGTGTTGCACCATTTCTGAGCCTACATCAAGTGTTCGAGGCACAAACTTAACTGAGACTGGGCTGAGGCCTTTGCTAAAAATTGAAGACTCGCTTTTTCCAGCTGAGTCATACCAGCAGATAAAGCTTAAAAAAGTAGAATAAATAGGAGCAAGGCCAGAAACACTGAAGTGAGATCCCTGATAGTGCAAATAGGTCTTAAAGTTTGACCAGTTATGGTGCTTGGATTTTAAGAGTACGGGCTGGTGTCTGGAGAGCCGTTCTGCTGCTGACATTCAGCTAAGAAAAGCAGACTTGTCACTTGATAGCTTTCACCTCTTTCCCCCCTAATACTTTAATATTGTGTATTTTTAGTAGGTTTTTGGGTGCTACATGGTATTTGAACACATGCTGGCAGTGTGAAGCACTGCCCACACACATTGATTCACAGCATGCGGCTGTGACAGGGTTTTTGGTTTAAGCCAAACTGTACTATACAGGTCAGCCTTACAGGTAAGAAGCTCAGTGCAAGTCCCCAGGCTTACTCTTAAATTTATGCGCATTGTGTAACCTCACAGATTTTTATCTAGGCAATGTAGCGGAAACTTCAGCTTCTGGGAAAGGGGGAGATTGGCACCCCCCAATAAAAAGGTTACTCAGTCTTTTATCATAGCCCTTTTGGCTGCCAGCCTGGGTGACTGTTTCTGTAGCATCTGCTGGGGAGGTGCCTTGTGGTCAGTACTGGCTTAACAGCTGCCTTGGTAAAGTCTGAACAAGCTTATCTTCTACATGCTTAGTGAAAGCTGGTTGATTATTCTCCCCATCAGGGTGAATGGACTGCTAAGGAATTAAGACTTGAGAAAGGTACAGGCTTGGTGTTGACATGCTGATGTATAGAACCTGTGGTTTAGGAACACCTCACGGCCTCTTAATTGCTGAATTATCTTGTAGAACATCAAGGAACGTCTTGTGAGCTGCTCAGATGGATTTATACAAAAGTGTGACTGATGCATTGCAAAGCCTTACAAACTCGGGCTGGGCTACTCTTTTGACTTGTCATAATTAAAGCTTAGTTTCTGGCTGGGAAAGGTTTGCAGCTACCATCACACTGGGGTTGGAAAATCCTCCCCCCAAACATATGCCAGTAGGACCTGCTGGTTTTGAATGGGCTTGGGAGGGTAGATGACAGAAAGAAAGGCTGCCAACACGATGGAGGCTGATTACTAAGCATGTGGAAAAATATTGGTGTTTGCTTACTAGTGAGGTGAGCAGGGAACCTCCCTGGAATGCCTGCAGGAGCTGGCAGGGAGGAGGCTCTGGCAGCACATGGAGGTCAGGGAGAGCGGCGGGAGCATCGCCCGTTCTCTGCTGCTCAGGGGTCTGAAATGACTTCAAGTGGCTCTGGGAGCTACACAGGAGCGAGAGGAGGCAGTGGTGGGGCAATGAAAAGGAGCTGTCTGGTAAACAGGAGTGGCCACCAAGTCAGATGATTGAGCAGGAGCACGAGAGCAGTCTGGAGGATAGGACACCGGCCTGGCCAATGAACGGGATGAGTCAGGCAGGGGGAGAACAAGAGCAACTGGTTGAGGAAAAGCAGGATGTGGTTGTGAAATAGGGAGCTGGTAGGAATACTGTTGGGTGACAGGTTATTATTTGCTCTGGCATGTGGTAATATTTAGCCTGGATCATCAGGAGGGGACAGAGACAACAAGGTAGGAGTTTCTAATTTGTGGGTTTCACCTTGCTTGAGAATCAAGGCAAAATTGGATGTTGTGTGGCTTCAAGAAGGGACTGCCTATCCTGGATGCCAGGGAGACTGATGGTTCCCTGCTCAGTAAGAGTTATAGCAGGAGATGCCGCTTCTTTTTGATTGATAGCATGGAAAGAGAACTCTGTCTCACTGCCAGGTGTATAAAGGAATCTGTAGTGAGTAGCTAAGAAGACTGTATGCTACTAGTGGCAAGTACATGAGGAAGATAAAGCTGCAGAAGTCTCTCGTAGTAGGTACCTTGTCTAGGAACAGCTGTGGGATACAGCAAAGGCTCTTCAAACTTCAGAAGGTGGATAGTGGAGAGGCACATGAAAATACAAGCAGGATGACTACAGATACAAGACGAGCTTCAAACATTTGCATTTGTCCGAAGTCCCAGAGGCTTGAAGGGCATTGGCATTGAAACTCACAGTAACCACTATTAAATGGTTCTTTCTTCTGTAGTGGTTGCATCCATTGCTGCAAGCAACTGACTGTGGCAGGAAACACCAACATTTAAAAGTGTGTAACTTGTTCTGAGAGCTTTGTGTTTGTAGGAAGTGTTCAGGTAATTTTATGTGCTTAAAATCAACTTGAGAATTATCACTTCAGCCTTTGCTGTGGTGAGGAGTCAGACTGGAGTGAAAGGCAGCTGCATCCCAAATTACAATTACACTCTTAAACTGTAATCAGGTGTAAAATTTAGGGGCTAAAGGCTCAGTAGTGGCACGTTGCCTTATTAAAGCCTACCGATTTGTGACATTGTCATGGAAGATTCTAGAGCTTTGTTCCCGCCTTGTGCTCTTCTGACACATTGTCTTAGGCTGTTTTTTATCCATTCCTTTAGAGACAGAAAGCCCAAAGCAATTGACTGTGGGCACTTTGAAGCTTCAAGAACGGGTGATGCAAAGATTGCCACATGTGTCCAGCTACAGGCAAGCTGATGTGACTTCAGGGTTGGATCTAGCAAGAGTGTGACGTGATGTTTAGGCAGTGTTTGTACTGCTCAGTGTTTGGAGCACTTGGGAGAGAAAGACTGTAGGAAACTTCAAGGAAGGAGCATTTCAGGAGGGTTATGGCAGCTGCAGATCATTGTCTTGGTACAATTTTGTTGTATTCAGTTCAGTCTGAACTAAAAAGCTGGGTGGTGGCATTTAATTACCTCCCTGTTCAAATGTTTGTTGTTAAATCATTCCTCCTCATTATTCCCCTGGGATAAAAATTGTTACTGAATACTTCTGCAGTACTTTTACTCCAGAAACATCTCAGGGGTTCACAGAGGCTAGCAGACAGCACGGTTTGTTATAAAGTAACTCATCTTTCCAGTTTATGGATGGAAGAAACAAGCTTGGGACTTAAAGTGAGCAACCTGCATAAACCAGGACAAACACTGGGAGGTTTATTCCTTTGACTTGGTCCATATTGCAACGTAATACTCTTTGGCTGCCTTAACTGCAGCTTAGTTCTATTAATTGAACCCAGGCTGCCCTCTCTCTGCTGGAGAACACTCTCTTGCAGGAGCACCAGCGTAGCACTTTCCCCAAATACTCTTAATCTGTTTGCTTTGGTGGAGATTCTGGCCTGCATTCTCTCCAATATTAAAATACCTCCTGCTGCTAAGAACACAGTGCACAGCAGCGTGGTTCCTGCTTCTGACAATAGAGCTGGTTCATACCTGTGAGCTCACAGAGCTCTGAGATGAGTCTGACCTCAGGGGTTTTTTGGAAGAGAACCATGTGCTTTTCTGTGCAATCCCTCCTTCTCCCTTCCTTGGCCAGGAAATCCCTTCTCCTGCCAACAGGAGCCAGTGGAATGTGCTGTTTGTTTACCTTCTCACTCTTTCATCCTACTAACCTTCCCACCCCCCCAGTTGTAATCCTGACAGGCTTGGCTCAGCCCTGCATCCTTCTGACAGAGCACTACTCACTGGAGTATTTCTGGAAAGGGATTGCTGCAAGAAGCTGTTGTGTCCAGGCCCTGCTTAGTTGGGGGGGAGGCCGTGGCATTCTGCAAGGCTGGCACCATCTTCTGCCTGCCTTTGTGTCCTGCCTGGCAGCTGCTTCCTTCAGCATTGCTAATGCCATCATGATGTGCTACAGGATAGCAGGGAAGAGCTTCCCAAGGTCTTTGCTTTTCCAGCATTCCCGTGCATGGTTTTTCCTTTATGTGGTATTCAGGGAGGAGTACCCTCTTCTTGTGGTTTCCCTAGAGTATGAACTCCGGGAAAACTGCCAGTTATTCCCTCCAAACAATACTGGTATCTTCTAAACTGGTATTGCTATCCCAGACTGCGAAACTCCACTCTTCTGCCCCCTTTGACTAGTTCTTGCTCTGTATAAACACCTTAGTAAGGTATTTATTATTGTTAAAGCCATCTGAAATTCCTGGATGAAGATGTTTGTACTGTTTAAAAGAAAACCCCACATACTTGGTGTAGTTGATGTGGTTGCTAAAGGCAGAAGCATGTTTTCTGGACTGGTAATGTGCTGCCATCCCTGCCACAAGCCCTTAAAGGCTTTTTTCCACAGGGGTTTATAATAATCCAAGTGAGGAAATCCTGTGTTTAAAGCACTTACGAAAATTACAATTTTGAGACTGTCTTTTCTTTGATCTGTTCACATTGTCTTATCTGACTTTAGCTGATTGGCAAAGACTATAAATCCTTAATCAGGGACTGTCCTGCTTTTGTTACGCAGCCTGGACACTGTTGGGGCTTTCCTGGATGGCTACACGTATAGCTTGAATTTTATGCTGTCCTGCTGGAAGGACATAAGGGGTCTGTGCCTGGGGAGGAAGCAGACTCACACCTCCAAAACACTTCTTGCATTAATGCTGCCCTAACACTTTGTAGCACCTCATAGTTTTACCCCTCAGTTACATTGCTTTATACATCACTCAGGTCTTGGATGGTTTTGCATGAGTACAAGGGCAGGTTGTGGCAGCTTGTTTTCTTTTCCATTTCCCCCTCTTCCTCTCTGTTCCTGCCCTGTACTAAAGAAAGGGGTCTCAGCTGTCAGCCTGGATAAAAGCCTGAAAAGTTAGCACACAGGGGATACATTTCTACACCAACAATAACTGTGTCGCCAGCTGAGTGGTTCAAAAAGCAGGAAACTTTCCACCACCTCTGAGACACCCCAGGGTTTAGCACTGGGAGTTCAGGCATCAGCATATGATGCCTGGGAGGAAATGAAGTGTAGGACAAGAATGTCTGTTAGTTTTTTGCTGTGTTTCTCTGACAGTCTTACATTTCCCCCCTCTACAGAACAACCTGCCCATCGGAGGAGTTGCTGGAGACTGTTCTGGAGCACATCTGATCGCTGCTGCCACACGGCCCCAGCCAGCCATCCACAATGTACTGCCTTCAGTGGTTGCTACCTGTCCTGCTCATACCCAAGCCCCTCAACCCAGCCTTGTGGTTTAGTCACTCAATGTTCATGGGCTTCTACCTGCTCAGTTTTCTCCTGGAACGGAAACCTTGCACAATTTGTGCCTTGGTCTTCCTGGCGGCTCTATTCCTCATCTGCTACAGCTGCTGGGGGAACTGCTTCTTGTATCACTGCACAGGATCCCAGTTGCCCGAATCAGCTCACGATCCCAGCATTGTGGGCACCTAGAAAACGATCGTCTTCCAGTCTGCTGAGGGCTCTTGTTTTGCTTTTCGAAAGGGGTTAGGGCTAGGGAGGAGGGAGGGGGTGTTGGGCATGTGACTGGAGTAAAGACAGCCTGTTTCCTGTAACTGTGTGTGGACTCGAGTGGCAGATTCCTCCCACTCTGCCTGTGAAACTCAACTTGTTTACTGTGTGAACTCTGGCAGCACCACCTGCTTTTTTAGAAGCAGATATCTTTTTTTTTCCCCTCCTTCCCATAGCACTGGGAAGGGACACCAGCTCCTTCTGACTGAGCACTGGTGCAGGACCTAGCTGCTGGCCTCTGCCCAGCTGTGTGCAGCGGTGCAGTTCCGTGTCACTCAGTTGTCTGCGTTAGGCCATGGTGGTCTAACTCAGGGCTCTCAATCCTCTGATTCTGCTCAAGTAGCTGCAAGATTCTCTCCATCTTTGTGTGGAGCCGGTCTTCCCACCTTGCTGCTGCAGGGCAAGCTCAACAGCTCACAGATGCACTTGGCCAAAAGCTGCTGAAGCCAGAGGCAGTTGAGTCACCTCCTCCTGCTCAGCCTGCCAAAGAGATGCATGCACTGCCAAAGTGCTTTCTGAACGACTTATGCTCCAAGATCATAGCCTGAAAGCCTCAGTTATGCTGCTGCTTTTATAAAGCCTCACAGGTAATGGAGACTGACTCTTTCCCTCCTTCTAGATTTCCAGGGTTTACCAAGGCATTGGCTGTTGGGATGAATAAGCAGTATGCTGCAAGATGCAGGGTTTTGAAAGCCACTGTGAACCTCACCCTGTAAAACTCATGCTAGTCCAAAAGGCCAGGCGTGGGCAAGGCAGGAGAGGATCGCAAGGTGGAGGCATGGCTTGAAGCAGTAAAGTGCTTCAGCCATTTTCAGTGGTTTTGGCCCAGTGGTGACAGAAAGTGCTTGGTGCTACTGACTGGGAAAGGGAGGAGGCCGGAGGAGTGCCCAGTGTCTCCACCTGCCCTGGCAGAAGGACTTTAAGAAGACATGGTGGTAGTGGTGGGTCACTCCTACAGCCACAGCTGTGCAGAGCCCCATGCTGTGTGCATTGCTCTGTGCAGCTGTGGCTCCTGGGAAGCCCAGCCTGGAGCAGAAGTTGGTTTGTGAGAAGCCTTAGAGGGTAACACAAAACACTGTCTCTAAACTAAAGGTTCCCTCCCCTTTGCCATGTTTGTCTTTACTTCAGCCTCATAGTGGAGAGCAGCAGAAGTGGCTGTTTCTGTCCTGAGGAAGTTCAAGCTATGAGGTTGTGAAACTTCCAGAGTATTGTTTGTTCATTGCACAGCTGTTCAAAATGTTTAATAAAGCTTTATAAACTTTGGTCTATGGCCTCCTGCCCAGCATGATGCATTGGCTGCTCATTGCAAATGCCTTACTTAGCCCAGCAATCATGTGTCTCTATTGTTCTGTTCCCAGCACAGTATAACTTCTCCAGCAAGAGGCAGAGCCTATTTGCCCTGTAGCTCCCAGTACCAGCTCTTCTGTCGACTGTTTAACCTGACCTGAGAACCATCCTGGTGATTCTAAAATAGATTCATCTTGCATGCAACACAGGAGGTAGCTTCTGGTTGTATCTCTGCACTTAAGTGTCACGTTTCCCCTTTGTCTATTGCTTACCAAGTTAAACAGTTTAATTGCTGTGCCCTGGACACTGCTAATCTCCAGCACCAGCTGAAAGAGTGTTCCCTACCCAGCACCTGCGAGCCCATCCCATGACACCACATTGACCTGACCTATCCCCTGTGGTGGGCAGAGGCGCTGTGGGCACCCAGGAACACCTTGGAGAGTGTAGGAGCTGTGCTGCTGCAGCTGAGG
Source organism: Psilopsiagon aymara (assembly GCA_024733675.1). Classification (NCBI taxonomy): domain Eukaryota; kingdom Metazoa; phylum Chordata; class Aves; order Psittaciformes; family Psittacidae; genus Psilopsiagon; species Psilopsiagon aymara. The sequence goes on along the minus strand of JANRGW010041449.1, from coordinate 27,548 downwards.
CCAGCTTCCTCTACCTTTGTCCCAAAGTCTTGCAGACCGAGTCTAAGCTGGAAAGGGTTCAGGGTATATTGGTTTTTAGATGCTTAAAAAACAAGTGTGTGCACATCACCAAGAATAGAAGTGACAGCTCTGTCACCTGCCAGGCCAAGGGAAGTCCCAGTAGCTGTCACATCAGCTGCAGTGTAAGTAACAAATACGAATGGGGAGGGCATCCCATTTGCAAGCTCCAGCAAGACTCTGGTCTACACTGAGCAACTTTAAGTTTAATTCAAGCTAATGCAGTCAGTTCTTAAGAGTGTTTTGGATGCTAGCTCGCCAGGTTGCACTCTGCAGCAATTTAAATCCTGGCCAAGAAGCCAGACAGTCCCTTGGCTGAGAGCTTTGTGCACAGGGTTCAGGGAAAAGGCTGTGAGCTTTCTCTCTCTGAGACCCATCTGAGAGACAAAGGCACTTCAAAAGAGGGAGACTGCCAGGGACAGGAGAGATCTGGGCAGATTGATGGGCAAGAAACCTCCTTTCTGCAGCCGTCCCACCCAAGTGTAGGTGAAGAGTAATCTTTGATACACACGCAGCCCTCCCAGCACACTCAGTTACCCTCTTTAGTGCACTGAGATACCATCTTTGTTTTAAACAGAAAATTAAAGCCACTTCATCATGGTCAGACAGAAAGCCTCAGGCAGAGTGAGGAACCCAACCAGGGCTCTCACCCCATGCTAATGCCCTGCTCATCCTTCTGTATAAAGGACCATGAAAAACCAGCCTGTGACTGCAGAACAGGTCTAACACGATGGCTTTTGAAAAGGAGCATCACAGCTGTCCTGCTTGTGCACCACAAACTGGGCTGAGCCCGTACAGACACAGTGCTTGTGGCTCTTGGAGAGGCATTTGCTGTCTATGTGGAAGAAACAAACTGTTAAGGAGAAATGAGATGTTTGCCTTGGTCTCTGCCAGAAAAGCAGTGGAGGGCTCTGTCCCCAAGTGTCCTGGAGGCACCAAGACATCCCTACATGGGGGCCACACGGGTGGGCAGGCACTGCACTGCAGTAGCTACACCAGTGGCTCAAAGCAGTGGGGTCTAAAACAACCGTGTTGTGCCAGTTCCCATTGGGTCTGGACACTGCCCGCAAGGGCTTTGGCACAGGGTGAGTCTCACCACCTTGCTGTATTATAAAATGCCTCCATCTGCCTGATGCTCCCTAGATACAGAAGCCTTAAGCTGTTCCTTTGTCCTTCCGTTTGAAGGAGAGATCATTTTCTTTTCTAGGTCATACAACAGATCAGTGGCACAGCAGGGTCAGGAAAGCAAAACCAAACCAAATCCAGGCTCAGATCCCTAGGAACAGACACAGCTTAGCTCAGGCAGCGCTGGGCTCCTCACTGCAGCCTCAAGGGGAGCTTGTCACTCCCCTCCTCACCACTTGTCAGGTGAAAGCAGCTTCCCCAAGATGAGCACTTGGGGATGCACATGGGGCACCACAAAGCTTCCCATGGAGAAGGTTCGGCCATGACTACCAGGCTGATTTGGCTTTTGGAGCCCTAGATCTGCAGGACATCCGTGTCTCGGGGCTCATGGTTGACAGTCAAGCTCTCCAGCTGCAGCCTGCTCTCCCAGCATCTGCTGGTCCATCCCTGGATCTTGCTAGGTGATTAGTGCCTCCTGTCTGGATGCTCTCCCTGCTTACCCTGAGACAAGCCAACGATGTGGCCTTGTTACTTAGCAGCAGACAGAGGAGAAAGGGCAATACCACCGAGGAGCTGTTTGGGGTGGAGGCACCCACCATCCAGCCCAGAGGCAGCTGAGTCCAGAGGTGCAGCCCTGCTGGCAACAGTGCCAGGATCCCACAGCCTCCAGCCTCATCCCCTTGTGCTGGTCTAGCCAATGCCCCAAGCCAGGGAAGCCACAAACATCACTCAGGGCCACAGGGAGCCCTGCCCTGCCAGCATCCTTTGGTCTTCCTGGTTTCCTAGCCCTCAGCCACCATGGGGGGTAAGCTATACATCGGGTAAGGACTTCAGCCCTTCCCTCCAGAGGCTGGAGATTAACTCTTGGCAAGAGGGTTTTGCTACTGCTCTGAGCAAAGGTAAATCCTCTGACAGGAGGGCAAGGGAGGACAGAAGGCTCAGGTGCCACCCAGACCTGCTGCTGAAGGGGGTGACCCGAGCGCCAGGCACTGGCGCTGTGAGCAGCCCTTCAACAAACACCACCCTGCTCCCGTCCCCAGAGGCTGGGTCTGGGTTGTGCCATACCTCCCAGAGCCACACTACAGCCCAGGAGTTTTGCTCCTGGGGATCCTCAGCACATGGAGCACTTCAGGACTACCCCTTCCATACTCAAACATTTATCCTCTGGGAGCCTGCATCAAGAGCCAGGACTTGATGGCATTGCGGAAAGTTAAGGGGATGTTCAAACCAAACAACTCACCCTCACCACTTTAGAAACTGCCCAGCACAGGACTGCCACCACCTCACCAGACCTGGGGGTAGCCACAGTCCCGCCCTAACACCCAAATCCTCTCCAAGGCATGAAGCAAACAGCAAGATTAAGTCCATTAAAGGAGTCAGGTGGTGTAAATCCCCAGACGTGTCTGCCCATCTCAGGCTGGGGATGCCTGGCAGGGGCTCCTGCTGGTCCAAGCGGATCCCAACCAGCGATTCCCACCTCACACCTCCTGGACCAGCAAGCTTCTGCCCCTCCAGGCTGACATCACCCTCTTCCCATGCTGCTTCACAGGGTTGGCTTCTAGAGAGAGCTGGGCAGTAGAGAGGGGCACCAGCAAGGAGGTGACTCCATGGCACAAGAGCCACCAAGCACAGCCAGGATAGGCTGCAGGTACTGCTGACCGCCCTGACTGCCCTTTTAAGATGACTCAACTACCACTGAGACTGAGGAGCAGACATGGAGCAAAGGGGACAGCGAGAGGAGGAAGCACACGGTGCCTTAGGCAGTGCTTGGAAGTACTGAATCCATCCCCCTCATCCTTTGGCCATGACCCATGAGAGACACTCGCGCTGCCCCAGGGCTCAGGCTGGACTCCAGGCCCCTTCCCTCCCCACTGCATCCCTGCCTCTTCCTCTGCACACCCTCTCCATGGCTGCCCTGGCTCCCAGGAGCAATGCCAAAGGTGCAAAATGAAGAGGTGGAGAGGCCTTGGCTGCAGCTCCCCTCCAGGCATGACCTCACCAACCCACCCCTGCCCTCACGTCACACACAGATAATCCCTCAGTCACTCAATTGCTTTAGAGAGAAGCAAAACATAAAGCATTAAACTTTTAAGGTGATAAGACTGAAGCCACTTACCAACCTGAGGAGGGGGAAGGAGCAGCCAGACCAAGGGGTTTGGAGCACTAAAACCACCCTGGACCATGGTGATGGAGAAGGAGTAGCAACCACCACGCTGCTTTCCGAATGGGTGCTCCCCCTGCACTGTGCTATATATCAATCACTTAATCACAGACTGAGGGATCCCAATCAGCTCCTAATTTCCCTGCCAGAGCAGGCCTGCTCCTTGTAGCTGCTGATGAAGCAGATTGTGCTGATGGGAAGGCTGCCCCTCATCCTGTCCCCCACAGCTCAACTGGTAGCCAGGTCTACTGCCTGCTGTCACCGTCACCCACAGTCCTGTGGGACCACGGGCAGGAACCTTTGTGTCCCAGCATTTAGAAGCTGGGAAGCACCTATGGATCCCTTGTGGCTAATGCTATGTGCTGATGGTGTGTACCACAGCATCACTGCTGCGGCTGGGATCCCGTCAGTGATGCGGGCTGGCTCAGCTCGGAACACGCTGACTCGATTCTGTCCCCACCAGAGCAGTCCATGAGCTCTCCCTGTTCCTCAGAGCAAGAGGGACACAAGGGATAAGGCTCCTCTTGCAGGAGGGGCTTTGCTGGACCACAAGCCCACGTGGGCAGATGGGAATGGCTCCAGCAGCACAGAAGGAGCACCAGATCCCAGAATCATTGGCCAGAAAAACCACTGGAAGCAGCAGGAGCCACACAGAGGCACTGCACATGCTCCAGGAACCGCCAGCTCCCCTCTCAGGGATGCTGAGACGTCCTCTCATACATGAGCTACGCTTTTTTGCTGTGTGTGTGAGGTCTGTTTGTATTTAATTATCAAACTGCAAAGTATTTACATCAACGTTAGGGTTTCAGAGCATCTCCACCCACCACCACCCACAAAGTTGGGCCTTTTTATAGGGGATTTTTTTCCAAAATTTTATTATTACCAAAAAAAAAAAAAAAAAAGAAAAAAAACAAAGCTAAATATTTTACGTAGACACCAAAAAGGGGGGGGGGGGTGAGGGGAGCTGGGGAGAGAGACACAGACCCACATGATGTCTGCATAGTTGGTTGGAGATCTTACAAAACACTGCTTAAAAAACTGCTGTCAGCAGAGGACAGTAACTCGCAGCAAGGACATTACTGACCCCGGGAAGCCAAAGAGCATCCTCACCTTGGCGCTCCCCTCTGGAGTTTATTGGCTTAAAAAAGGAGGTGGCAGACAACAATGGTGATGGAGCAGGGCCCCTCGGTCCCTGCAGCCTCTGGGTCGTGCTGGCTGCAGCGGCGAGGCCGGAGGTGCTGGGTCGCACAGAAGCAGGGATGGACACACGGACATGCAGACACACAGCCCCAGCCTCGCACAGCAGTGCTCCTCCAGGATCACTCTGCTGTCTTCAGCCCCAGCACGTCTCCTCCGTCAGAGCTTGCCAAAAGCCACGGGGAATTAAACCAGCCTGGGGTGTTCCTTGCACCAAGGCTGTGCTCCTGCTCTGCCGCTTGCTGGGGAGAGCCAGAGAACGGGGTTCAGCCCACTCCCATCCCGCTGCGCGTGTGCAAGACCCCGTACGTGCTGCAGACAACCGAACATGTGCATTTGCCTTCTCTCTCCCCAGCTTTTGGGTCAAATCTGGCTTCCGTACGTCAGCTTTAAGAGGTTTCTCCCGGTGATGGGGATCCTGTGTTGCTCAGGCAGAGCTATGGCACAGCCACCCCTTGGGAAGGGGCTTCTCTGGCAGCGCTGATGGGGATGCAGCAGCCGCCTGTCCCAGGGATGCAAACATGAAAAGACCCAGAACATCTTGATTTGAAGGGTCCCTACCCAAATGCAGGCACAGCAAAGCTGTGATGAAGTGCAGAGAGGAAAAGCTCCAGGTCCCCAAATGATTAAAAACCAAAAATCCATTAAACCAGTCACTGTTCTCCAAGCCAGTAGGATCTCTCCATCCTGCTGTGGAGTCTGTTCAAGCTGATTTGAAGGTTTTACTCATTAAAAAGGAGCTACCAACCAACCCAATGAGCATTTGGTTCATAAATAAGTGGCCAGCGAGCTGTGGGAGCAGTGGCGTGCCTGGGTCCTGCTCTGGTGCAAGTTTGGGAGGCAGTTTTGGTCACCCCCATGCCCATGCTCAGCTGTCATCCAGCTTTCACAGGACACTGGCACTGCAGCAAGGGCTGATGAGAAGTGGTTTGGGATTTGCTGCCTGCAAGGAGGCTGTGCTGGAGGGAAACCCCATCCCACAAGTAATGGGGAGGCAAAGAAAGCCCAAGGACCAAGAGGTAGGTAAAGCTGCTGGCTTCCCTTCCCGGGTCCTTCACACCAGTGCATGCCATCACCTCCTCCAGTCCCCATCCCACCCCTGGTGCAGGAGAGCATCCAAACAGCCCCCAGCCAGTTTCTGAGCCAGGACACCCAGGACCCAAGAGGTGATGGAGCAAAGCCTTGTGAACCACCACAGCGAAGGGTTTCCCACTGGGAATAACCACAGGAGAAGGGAAGAAGCAACACATGCAACGAAGTCAATGTCTGGGAGGGTGCAGGGACCGCTCGGGGGCTATGTACAAGCAGGTGCTGGACAGAAGAGTGCAGGGGCTGGTGCCACCCCACTGGGGTTCAGCCCCGTGGGATGTGGGGAGGGGGCAAAACCGAGCAGGGTGGGTGAACCACTGCAACAGGGCTGAGGCCCTTGGGAAAAAGCAGGGGGGAGATGAGGATGCAAATGGCACAGCACAGCATTCCCCAGGAGTCTCCTCCAGGATGGCAGCCCATGGCTGAGGATGCTCCACTGCATGGGGACCGCAGCCCAGTGGTTGAGATGTGAGGGGTAGAGGGAAGGCGGCTAAAAACATACAGGGTGGACAAAAGCATCTGTGAAAGATGAGTATTTCCCCAAAACACTCACACCCTGAAGAGCCACACGTGCCATGCACCCAAGCCTGCGGTGGCACCGGACTTGGTGGCAGGGCCAGCCCAAGGGATGCTGCTGGTGGCAGAGCTGGGGAGGGCGGCTGGGGGGGCTGTGGTGAACTTCCCAGGGTGGCTGGAAGACCAGGAATGCTCAGTGGGATAAAGTGCCGCCGGGGTGACAGGGCTGGGCAAGGGCTCTGCTGGCAGCCCCCACGCTGCTCCCATGAGAAACAGACAGGTCCCTTGAGGGAACAGACGCAGCTGAAGATGTGAACATGTACCCCGGTGCTCCCATGGGATGGTGTTGGTCACTGGAGCCATAAGCAGCCATATTTCATAATCCCAGTGCCAGAGGGATGCCAGAGGACCAGGGACCATCAGCGTTCTGCTGCCACCCAACACCAGGGCATCACCCCATCCAAACCAGCCCAGGGTTGTACCTTCCCCATGGTGAAACGTCCCTGCCAGTGCTCTCAGGAGAACCAGAGCCAAGGATGGGGGTGCTGGGGTGGGTGAAGGACAGGGAAATTTGTGCTGATTTAAAAACGGGGTGCAGGAGATCAGGGCCATGTGTCCGAGGTGGGGTGATGCTGCCCCTCAGTTCCTCCAGGCTCACCCCAGAGCTGCTGGGGAGGGAAAAAGGTCTCCCAAAAGCCAAGTTTCTCATCAAGAGATGCTCCATTCGCCCTCCGAGCCGGCTCTGCGGGCACCCACAGCCTCCTCTTGCCAGCGGGACGGCGCCGCTTTGTTAAACACGGGCCAGAAGTCTCAATGAGCGATGGGGACACCCAGAACCTCCCCTGGCTGCATCCGGACACGATGCCCCATCCCGCCTCACGGCTGCTCCACAAAAATCCAGCCCTTTGCTGGGGGGGCCAGGCCCTGGCACCCCGTGGTGAGGATGGCAGCATCCCTGGTGCCAGGAGGAGCTCCAGGTCTATAGGTTCTCGCCAGGCTGGTACTGGGGCTCTGTCGAGGTGAAGTAGTCCTCCAGGAAAGCCTGCAGGTACTCGAAGGTGGGTCGCTCCTCCGGGTCCTTCCGCCAGCACTGGCACATGAGGTCATGCAGGGACTCGGGGCACTCGGGCGGGCAGGGCATGCGGTACCCCCGCTCTACCTGGTCCAGCACCTCCCGGTTCACCATCCCTGCATGCAGACAGAGGAGATACGGCACTGATTAAAGCCAGGTCAGATCCTGCACCACACCTTTTCCAGAGGGAATGAGCCTTACAAGTAACCCTGGTGACCCCCCCAGCCCAACAGCGCTCATCCCTGCCAGCCCATCACCTTGCTTGGGGATTACAGTGGGACAGAGTGGCTGCGACCCTGCTCACCCTGCCCCAGCAGAGCAGGATGTGACCTGGGCAGGAGCAGCTCACCCCAGAGCCCACCGTCCCTGCCCAAAGTGCAGGAGAAACATTGCACCAGTTCCCTCCTCTGCAAAGATGTCTCTGTGGCCACCGAGTGCTGGGGGCAAGTGCTGTGGCACTGCAATGGGGATGGGACTTCCACCGGCAGCTACGAGCCCTCACCTGGGTATGGCACTCTGCCCTTGGTCGTCAGCTCAGTCAAGAGGATGCCAAAAGACCACACATCTGACTTGATGGTAAACCTGCCATACAGAGCAGCTTCAGGGGCTGTCCACTTGATGGGGAACTTGGCACCTGCAGGGGAGGCAGTGAGGGGCTGCAACCAGGGCCATGTGCTGTGTCAAGATGCAACACACGGCCCTGGGGAGCAGAGACCAGTGCTGGTGCTGGTACCCACGGGCAGCGCGGGGCACGCACCTTGCCGAGCAGTGTACTCGTTGTCCTCGATGAGCCGTGCCAAGCCGAAGTCGGCCACTTTGCACACCAGGTTCTCCCCCACGAGGATGTTGGCTGCCCGCAGGTCCCGGTGGACATAGTTCATCCTCTCCACGTAGGCCATGCCGGATGCGATCTGTAGGGACCAACACATGGGGCACCGAGGCTGGTGGGGTGACACAAGGATCCCTGGGGAGCACCCAGCACGGACAAGGGGAGCAGCTCTGCTGCAGGACCCCTTCTCGGGTGTGGGAACAACTGGCTGCCCAGGAAAATCCACATGGATACAGGTTCGCAGCAATAGGAACAGGCAAAATGATGCTCCCTGCCTGCAGCCTGGCTCTGGGCTGAGCACCCACTGGGGATGGTGGAGACCACCCCAGGGAGGCTGCAGAGCACCTCACCACCCAACAGGGCACAGCCAAGGCAGCCCAGCGAGGTGCTCCGGCAGCCAGTGCCTTTGGCAGGGGATGCAGAAGGCCTGGGGGTGCACAAACCCACCTGAGCTGCCATATCCACGAGCTGGGGCAGCCGCAGGTACTTGCCCATCTCACCCTTCAGGAAGTCCAGGAGGCTCCCTGCGAGGAAGACCACGGTCACAGCAGTCCAGAGGAGCGGAGGACCTCAGCCTCCCCCGGCATCCCTCCTGCACTCACCCTTGCTCATGTACTCAGTGACAATGTAAATGGGCTCCTCTGAAACCACGGCGTAGAGCTGAACCAGCTTCTCGTGCCGGAGCTTCTTCATGACCTGGGCTTCCTGCAGGAAGGCCTCCGGGGACATGGTGCCGGGCTTCAGCGTCTTGATCGCCACCCGGGTGGTGCCGTTCCAGGTCCCTGTGGCACAGGACACGCTGCTCAGGACACGCGTATGGGAGGGGGGCCCGTTCCTCACCTGCTCCCCAACCCCACTGCAGGCTCTGGGCACCTGAGGAGAGGATGCGGTGGTGACACAGGGGACAGTGGGGTGGGAATGGTCCTTACCCATCCACACCTCTCCGAAGCAGCCCTGTCCCAGCTTGACCTCCAGCCGCAGCGATTCCCGGGGGATTTCCCAGGCATCCTTGGCAAGGCCTTGGGTCTGGGGCTTGGAAGTGGGGCAGACATTGGTGAGACGATGGCACAAGCCGTCAGCATGTTCTAGCACAGGAGGGGACAACACCAGGGTGACACTTGGGCATTTAGGCACATGACATCTTTACCCCACATCTTCCCTGTGAAGCACCTCAAAGACCCATACCCAAACCCTCTTCCCTAAAACCCACCCGGCTTTCCACCAGCATCCCCCCCAACTGGTTTGGCGTCCCCCAACCCCATACTGGCTTCCCAGCAGCACGTATCCTGCAGTGAGGGCAGGCACAGCACCCAGGGCATCCCCCAGACCCCATGGGGACCTCAAGTACTACTCACTGGAGTAATATGCCACGAGCTGCTGCAGGCTGTTGAATTGGGTGCGGGAGGTGATGTAGAATCCGCCACTGTCCAGCTTGCGGATCTTGTAGTGCTTCACGTTGAGCCCCTTGGCGTTGTCGAAGTCGGAGACAGAGAGGCAATAGGCACCTGCGGGCAGGACCGAGGGGCTGGGGGGGATGCACCGCAGATGGGTGCCCCCCATGGGGTCCCGGCAGGGGGGCAGGACCAGGCATGCAGGCTGCTGCTTCCCCCCAAAAGCAGAGGATAGGGAGCAGCTCCTCATGCCAGGGAGGGGTGGCACATACCCCCAGCTACAGCCACACCATGCAATCACAACCTTGCCCCCTGCACAGCGGCTCTGCCAAGCCTTGCCCCCAGCCAGGCTGGCACAGAGACGAGGGTCTCCTGGAGACCCCCCGCTGCAGGAGGTGGCTGTTGTGTCGGTCACTTGGGCACGGGCGATCCCCACTGCTCCTCCAGCATCCCCATGGGCCATGCTAACAAGAAGCATCTTCCCTTCCAGCCCCCCGCAGCTCCCCCTCACCAGTGCACAGCACCACGGATGCTTCCCCCACAAGGAACGCTGCTCCTGGCTGGGACCCACTCCCAGCACACAGGGATGAAGCGTGTCCCCCATGCTGGCACCAAGGAAGAGATCCCACTGGGTTTGGGGGGCATAGCAGGAGGGTGAGCAGCTCCCAGGGCACAGGGATGAACGTGGCTCTGATAGCAATAGAGGGGACATGGAAGCAGGGGACAGGACCAGGCTGGGGGCAGCTGCTGAACCACAACCCCAACATCTCAGAGGGGAGCCAAGGGGCCGAGGGGCCCAACTCCCTCCTCCACAAATCCCACCACTGGCATCACTGTGGCAGCTTGTCCCTCCTCTGGCCACAGGAGAGCAACACTGCACTCCACAAGTAACAGAAAGGAAGATTTATGCCGCTGCTTGAATGAGCCGTTTCCACCAGGATAAAATAAACAGTGGCAAGCTCAAGGCATCAAAACAGAAAGGAACATCAAGGAGCTTTTCCCAAAGGTGCCTTTTGGAGACAGCTAAACCACATGTGCAGGTAAGAAACAGCATCCCCAGGCAGTCGAACCATGAAGATCACAACTTGCACTTCTGGGGAACAGAAAACAGCTATGAAGAATCACTAGTCCTGAAGGAAGGACCTAACCGTTCAGCAGTACCTCTGCCTGGCTGCCCAGAAAGCACATACCCAAGATTTTGCCAATGGGGACTAGCAAAAACCAAACCCACCTACTTGGGGTGTAAAAACCACCTCCCAAACCCCAAAATCAATCAAACACCACCAAACCCCACCAAAACCCAGGAGAAAGAGCATCCTGCCTGCTGATGCTGTCTACAAGGTTCAACTCTTTTCTCCTCCCTCTCTGTGCGCTTCAGACCTGGGACTATGCAGTGACCAAGCGGATGTGGGTCTCTGCGTGGTGCCCCCCATGCCCTGCAGAGGGGCTCCTGGGCTGCTCCTCCCCATCCCTGCTCACCTTTCGTGGTCTCGCTCTCCCGCACCAGGAAGGTCCCTCGGGGGTTTTCGGGGTTCAGCAGCAGCCGCTCGGATTCGCGGCGCGTGATCTTCCCAAAGTACCACCTGCGAGAGCAATGGCAATGGCTCAGCCCCGGCATCGCCTGCCCATCAGCAGGCTCAGCCCTGGCATCCCCACTGCTCACTGCAGAGACCACAACCTGTGTCTCTGGGCTCTGGCTACAGGCACTGTGGTGTACCATGGGGGGTACCATACTGCGGTGCACCATGCCCATGCACAGCATCAACCAAGGAACGACCTGCACCGCGTAGCATGGAACGCCCCAACTCCAAAAGCCTCCCCAAAGGAGGGGCTCCAGGGACCCCTGAAGCCCCCCGAGCTCACTGCTGCCTGGGGATGGGTGAGGGTGCTGAGGCACTGGCACAGGGTGCCCAGAGAAGCTGTGGCTGCCCCATCCCTGGCGGTGTTCAAGGCCAGGTTGGACACAGGGCTTGGAGCAACTGCTCTGTGGAAGGTGTCCCTGCCCGTGGCAGGGGTTGGAGCTGGAGGAGCTTTAAGATCCTTTCAACCCAAACCATTCTCTGATTCTATGGCATAGGTGTCACCTCCTCTGGGACTTTGCGCCCTATCCTGCTCTCCCTGTGTGCCAGCCACCTCTTTGCCCAGCCTGATGTGCACAGGCAGCATCCTCACACACAGATGTGTGTCCATGCAGAAGAGTATAAACCAGACCAAAAGCATAACAGGTCCACCATGGCCCCTGCCATGCCACTGCTCACCCCTCCACCGCGTGAGCTCACCGCACCTCTCTGCTAAGGGCCTTACAGAAAGGCTGGAAAACATTTCAGGGGTTTGCAAAGTCAAAGCAGGTAAAAATAATACAAAGGAAGAACCCAGGAGAGGGGCAGGGGGAGGAGGAGCGCTCAGGGTGCGTTTGCTATCGCTTGTCTTTAAACTCTCTAAAAGATGGCAATTACTCTTCAGCCTGGATGGAGTCTGAGGGTGCGACATAGTTACTGGGGATGTAGCCCGTCTGTCCTGTAGTGAGGGAATGAGCCAGCCACCAGTCACCTTCCCTGCAAGAGAACCAAAACACACTCAGTGTGAAGCCAGGAGCCACCCTGGCCAGCCCCGCAGCCCCCAGGCCCTGGCCAGGGAAGCTCCTCCTGCCAGCCCCTGCCTATGGCTCCATGTGGACAAGCTCTTGGTATTGGGACCACTCATCCACATATGGGATGCTTTAAACTGAAATCAGGCAGGGCAGCCAGCGAGCCAAAATACCTCTGGAGCCACCTGAATGCCAAAGGGTCTGGCTGGAGGTTGAGAAGCACTGGGGATCCAAGGCAGCAACAGGCAAGGGGAGGAAAGGGCAATGGGGAAAAGCAACAGCATGATGGCAGTAGTTAGAAAAAGCACCAGGAAACCCCAAGTTTGTTAAACACAGGCTGCAGAAAAGCAAGAGATGGGGCAGAGGTCTGGGCAGGTGGGTGAGACCTGCCCTGCAGTGATGCCCAGCGTGGATGCAGTGAGCTCCATCCAGCTCGGGTCCCCCTGCACGGCTGCAGCCCCTGACCATGAGCTGCACTCGCACAGCCATGAGTGCAGCTCACACAGAGCCACGCACTCCACTGCGCTTGTCCTGAGCACAGCTCTGCCCTGCAGGAGCCCCTCTGCCATCCCCAGCACCCGGGGCTGACCCATCACCCCTCCTGCCACAGGCACAACAGCCCCAAGCACGTCCCCAGGAGCTGGCAGGGCACGGGAGCCTTCTCTGCCCTCCTCACTGCAGGATCCTGCACAGGACAGGGCAGGAAAGGACAATAAATAAAGGACAACAGGACAGCAGGAGGTGGCTTCCCCTTCCCCACAGCCAGCAGAGCTTCCTCCCACCACCTGCATCTGCTCACCCATCAAAGACAGAGTCAGTTTATCCTGACCAGGAGGGAGACGAGGCTACAGGAAAACTGCCTTCGTGGGAACAGCACCACACGGATGCAAGAACTTGGGAGGACAACGTCCACAAACACTCCACAGAAAAGCCTTAATGACCTTTATCACCGCTAAACCACTCAGCAAATCCCACATCCAGACCCATCCCTGGCCCTTGCAGATGTGTAAACCACCATCCTTGCTCCACACACACCAGCAGCTTGTGACTTTTGCTTGTCCCAACTAAACCAGCGATGCTTTGGAGTGAATGGCAGAAGCTGAACACAGCTCCTAGCTCCCTGTGAGCGTGTCAAGGTGAGGAAAGCGAGGACCCTCTGGGCATCATCTCCTACCCAGGGACCTGGGCTCTGCTGCCATCCCAGAGCCCACTCCCAGCCTTGCAGTAGCCTCAGATGGTGTTTAAGCTTCTTCCAGCCCCAGCACATCTTGTGGCACGTAGATTGGGCTCCCCAGCCACAGCTGCTGCCCCAGATACCTTTCCTGAGGTGGCTCCAAAGGGGACAGGAGGCCGCTTGTGCTCCTTTCCCACGGGACCAGAGAAAACAGCTTTTGCCTTGTGGCTTTATTCCAGCTTGGGCTGCAGGCTGGGAACTCAGCAAACATAAACTATTCCAAAAATGTCTCAGCGGGGAAAAAAAATAAATCATCATCATCTTCATCATCATCATCAAAACAAAGCATTTCAACAATTCCCTGCACGATCTTACCCAAAATACCCCACCGCATCCCTGCTGGCTGCCAGCTGGCTGGGAGGGGATCTCCTTCCATTGGAAACAGTACCACGAGAGCCCTTCTGCCCAGGGGGGGTGTATGGATTCAGCCCATCCAGAAGGCTGAGGGAGAGTCACTGCAGACAGCCTGAGCTCTGCTGTACTGCTGCAGTGATACGGAGGCTTCTCCTCTCCCTCTGCACAACCCCAGCCCTGTCAGAGCATCCAAAACCTGCAGCCTCCCTGCAAAGCTGCTGGTGGCCAGTCATGGCCACAGGCTCCTGCAGCACTTCCCAGGCTGATGCCAAGCGTCCTCCAACACCCCCAGGACACCCACTGTGCTCTGCCATGGAGCCCAGAGGAAGGGGACATCCATCCCATGCCTCCCTTTTGCTGTCCCCAAAGCGCGGCAGCCAGAGCGGCTCCCGGACCATCCCCAGGCATGCAGAGAGAAGAGACATTTACTCCTCTGAGCACTGCAGCAACTGCACAGCTTCCTGCACCGCCTCTCTGCCTGTGGACATCCCACCCGCACAACCATAGCAGACACCAGGAAGGTCAGCATCCAGATCCGCACTTCCACTGATGGGCTGCATTGCCAAAGAGAGCCCTTTTGCCCCCCAGAGCCATTACACCCTGATCCTTCCCTATGACAGAGCCTTTGACAAACAGTAGCAGAAAAAAAAGAAGGATGGAAACCCCATAAGTGGTATAAGGCAAAAAGAAAAAAACACTCCTATATGGGCCCAATCTGGACCCCCAATGAGCAGAGCTCACTCTGCAACAGCCCAAACCAGAACCCAAGCCTGGGGCTAATACACTGCTGAGGCTATGAAAGCAAGCCACACCAAACTCCCAAAATCCAGGCTTTTCTTGAAGGGTTGAAGCCCTGCACATCCGGGATTTCATGGATTAAATGAATCACCATTAATAAACAGCATTGGAACAAGGAGAACAAGGATCAGACTGAAAACATGTTTGTGCAACACTGCACAATCATTGCAGCAGAAATATCACCCCCGGGATGTTCCCTCAGCTTTCCACCCTTTGACCATGCAGAGCTGGTTTGAGTGCCCAGGTTGGAAGGAAGCAGTGGAGGGACCAGCAGGAGCTGCAGATCCCATAGACCTGACCCTGGCTCCTCCTGCCAGGCTCCAGATCGTGTATGCCATGTGTCAGGACTGAGCACACATGGGTTTAATACAGGATCAGGTTAGGAGCATCTTCCAGCCCTGCTCTACAAAGCAAGTGACGGGTGTGCTGCTACAACCAGGATGGAGCGGGAGCCAGATCCCTAAGGAAGTGCTTGAGTCCCCTGAGCCACTCACAAAAAATCAAAGTAACATTTAAAAATGCAAAAATAAAAGGAGAAAAGGCCAGGAAGGAGCAGAGAGCCAACTGGAAAGGGACTGCAGTGGGGTGCCAGGAACGGACAAGGAAAGCAGGCCGGGTTCAGAGCTCCTGGACGCAGCGCTGGATAGAGCAGCTCCCTGGCACGGGAAGGGGCTCCCTGCTCTGCCCCGTCACTCAGGGGGTCAAACCCAACTGACCACAAAACCATTGGGCAACCATCTCCTCCCAGCCCCGCTCCACCCAACCTTGCCCTATGGGCAGCAGAAGGGCTTTTGGCATCTAAGGTTGCTAACAATAATAATGGTAATAATCTGCAATACACACCTGACATCCACTTTTCTCCTAAATGACAGCATGGCAGAGGAGAGAAAAGAGAGTCAAGAGAGAGGCTGAGATCAGAGACACCGTGCAAGCACAGGGGAAAGCACCCACAAAGCTGAGAAGTGCACAAGCAAAAGAGAGGGGGCTGAGTGCTGATGGGGAAAGGGTACCTGTGGGGACATGGCTCTGCATGGGAGGGCATGGACTGCCCAGCAAGCAGAGGAGGTGGCTTGGTGACAAGGCTGCAAGGCAACAGTGACCAGCAGCAGGGCTGGGAGGATGTGGGAGCAGGCAAATGATCGCCTCCAGCACCAGCGTCCTAGGACGAGTCACTGCACCCGTGTTTCAGCACATCCCTCTTTGAGCATCCATCCCTGCGGAGGGCTGGGGCTGGGCTCGGGGCTCCGTAGGAGGGAGGAAGGTGGCAGCTTACCCATGAGGGCTCGGCTGCAGGGACAGGGACACTCACGTGTTGTTGACGATCTGTAGGCGCTCTCCCTTCTTGAAGGACAAATCCGTTTCAGTCCGGGACTCGTAGTCATAGAGGGCCACGAAGGTGGTGACTCCACCTGCAACACAGAGTACTCAGATTGGGCACAGCCACCGGACCCTCCTCTCCCACCAGCCAGTAAAGCACAGATCTGCTTCCCCCACCCCCGGCTCAAAAGGACTCCATCATCACAAGAAGAAGCAGGAACCAGACCCGCAAAGACCCAACCGAGACCCCCCCACACCATGCCAAGCCTCAGCCCACACCAACCCGCCAGCGCCCCGGCACGCTGCGGCGACGTGACCGTGTCGGAGGTGTTGAAGCCTCCAAAGAGCTTGGACTCAGCAGCCATGGTCCCGAAGGAGCGGCTGGGGGTGCGATGGGCATCGGGAGCAGCCGCCTTGCTGGGGGTCTGTGAAGCTGGGTAGCCCCCATGGTGGGTGTTGTCGGTGGGCTCCAGGCTGCGCCGACGCTGGCTGGGGTCTTTGGGTTTGCTCTTGCTGCTCCCCATGGTCTCGGGCTGGAGGAGACAGACATGCAGAGGACTACTATTTATTATTATTATTATTATTATTATTATTAATTATTATTATTATTATTAAGAAGTTGCTTCCCAGGACTTGTGTGACAGACACTTGCCCACTAGGAAACAAAACAACCTCTGGAGTCTGTTCAAGCACCAGCTGCCAGGCAGTCTGGCCATCCTGCCCTTGCCCTGGGATAGCATCGCCCCTCATTAACACCAAGCCACATCCTGCATGGCCACAGCAGCCAGGAAAACACTGGGAGCAGAGAGGGAAGCATCCTTAGCAAGGATGCTGAGTGTGGAGCATGGACTGGTGCTTGGGAGCATGGCTGCTCCAGGGCCAGGCACCTGCCATGGGATGCAAATCCGCGTCCCATACAGCCACCTTTCCTCCTACACGAGGGCTTCTACCAGGGCATTGATGGGAGAAGACAAAACCCAGGCAAATATTCATGAGTTTGGATTACTCCAACTGCAGATATTTGGAGAACCCACAGCTGCATCACTCTGCTTGCTCAGGATGGGGATTTAAATGCCGAGGATGTCCCTGTGAAGTCCAAAACATGAAGCAAATGGGATTAAAGTTGAAATCAGGAGCAGTTTCAGGCAGTTAGCAGCTGGGATCTTGTCTTTATATATAGACATGCCTTCCCTTCCACTCAAGATCACGCTCTATAAATACCTTCAAGGTAATGATATAAATGAAGGAAGGGAATTATTTGCAGTCTCCAAAGATGTCAGGATACCCAGCAGTGTCCTGAAGCTATGGAAGGAAATATTTATGCTACATCACGCATGGCAGGAGGGAAAAGGGAGGTGGAGACAACCAAGGAGGAAAATATCTCCGATATGAACAAACAAGCAGGGAAGGAATGGAGGAGGCACCGCTGCCTGTGGGGTGCAGATCTGGATGCAATGCAGCCACCAATGAGGCTTTGCCAAGGGCTCAGCCTCACCCAGCAGATGGGTTTTCTAAGACAGCTTTTGACAGAGGCTTGGGCTGAGCCCCCAGGAGAGGGGCCGAGGCCATGGGGCAGCTCCAGCAGCCTCCACAGCACTGGCAGCGGTGGGGCGAAGACCCCCAGTTCCTGCTGTGGGGAAGCTTAGGGGCACCAGGCACAAGCTCTGCTCCCTCCCGGCTCCCTTCCCCATGGCGAGGGCTTTGCCTGGCAATCAGGGCTTATTTCCCAAAAACCCAACTTCCATGTGCTGTTTTCCAGCTCCCAAATTGCACAGGGGACCAGCAGCATTCCCTGTCCCGCTTCCACACAGCTTTGCTTCACCTGCTACCACGCTGGTGGTTGGGATAAGACCTTGCCAGGGTCTGGGAGTCAGAACAAAGTGATTTTTCAGGCTGGGTATGCCTACAGCAGCCACTCCAAAGCGGAGTGGAGCCAGCCTTCCTCTTATGCACACAGGCAACAAGGAGGCACCAATGCCTCTATCTGCCATGGAACATGGCCCACACATATCTGTGCTGGGCTTTGGGGACCTCAGAGCAAAGGGAAGGTCAAATATAAGCTTTATGCTTGCAAATAATCTCTGCCGGCAATCCAGAGACAGATCCCATGGCAAAGAGGAAGAGTCTGTCCCGTAAATAAACACGCTTTTAAAAGCCTAGTGCAGAAGATGCTAAAGCAGAACTGCAGGAGGAAAGCAGGACCTTAGAAACAAGGAGGAAAAGCCCCCATTCGTAAGGAAAGTGATCCTCCCCATCCCTTTGCTCACCTCCACCCTGGGCTCTGGTACCCGCTGGTGCTCCCAGGATGCATGGGGAGGAAAGCGGGACACGGCGCGGCTGTGACCGTGCAGCTTGTGACTGCCCACGCGACCGTGAGCAAAGGGCAGAGCTGCTCAGAGTTTCCCCTGGAAGCAGCACTTCCCCAGGCAGGAAAACACCCAACTCAGACAGCAGCGGATTTAGCAGCACTTCAGGGACATGAGCATCCCCTGAGCCCACCCCGCGGGGCTGCCAGCCTGGGCCAGCATCTGATTTACCAGCATCATGAGACAAATCGAGAGTACAAAATAGTCCTTATAAGCAATTAACCAGGAGCAGAGCACAGGAAAGGGACAGCAGATCCCCCAGGCACTTCCCCTATGTCCCCAAAGCTAGAGGGGGTCCTCCTTACACACCCGTTAACCTGCAGGCATAGAACATGCATCCTTCAGACATATCCTGGTCAGGGACATCACAGACAGTGAGTTCATCCCCCCTTGCACAGTGACTTTGGGAAGGGAGAGATCTGCATACACAACACAAGCCCCCAGCTTGTGCCTGGGTGAAGACCATCCTTTGCAAGGGCTTTGCTGGGTCTGTGCTGGACACCAAATCCAGCCCTTGGGGCTTTGGCTGCAGGAGCCCAAGATGGGAGATGAGGAGGAGGCACAAGCCCACGGTCCTCTGGGGAAGGGACTACAGAGCAGTGATCCCTGCTCTGAGCAATCCTGCTCCCAAACACCTGCATGCACTTGCTTCAGTCTGGCTAGTGCACAGCATAGGCTGGCAACCCCAAAACGTGCCCAGAGGCACTGGCAGCATCGCACTATCACTGCTCTGAGCCCCAGCGAACTCAGCCAGTGTGACCATGTAGCTTTAGCCCCGCAGCTGCCTCGGGGAGCACATTTCCAGCCTTCACCCAGGGAAGAGGGGGGGGCCCAGAAACCCCCTGCAGCCCCCATATCGCTGCGCTGGCAGCAGGGGAGGAAAGGGTTCAAATTCCTCCTGGAGGACTCAGGGGGTTGTGCAAGAGCCTGGCAGAGGAGTTACCAAAGACAGCAGGAATGTGCTGTGCAGTCAGATCCCCCGGGGGGAGAGCACCAGGGAGAGACCCCTCTGCCTCCAGCAGAGCTGGCAACGACACCCCCAGAGCCAAGGGGCAGAGAAGGAAGTGAGTGAACCCATTGCTTGGTATGGCAGCTCTCAGCACACCCCAGCAGCATCGCCAGGAGCTGTGGGACTGCGAAAGACACCGAGTGCCAGCGGCGCCACTGTATTTACGTCTAATGTAGGCTATTTCTATGTGTAACAGGCTGCAGGCATGCTCAGAGCCGCCCGCACATGGCCAGGGCAGCTCAGCCGATGCCTGGTGGGATATTTCCCTGCTCCAATGCTTTTCACAGCCAACAGTGCTGGGACGGGGGGGGTCAGCATCGCTCCCATCCCGGCCGGTGCCGCGGCTGTCAGCAGGGCTTCCCCTCGCTTGTGTGGAGACACGCTGGAGCTCAGCCAGCATTCCCGGTGCTCGCCTCTGACTGATGCGAGGCGGCGGAGGGAGCAGCGTTCCTGCGGCGGGGATTAGCACCCCGGGCACGTCGCAGCCTGCAGGAACTCCCCTGCTTTCCGCTCCGGGGGTCACCGCCAGCGGCAAAGCACAAACCACCGCGGTGCTGAGTTGTGAGGCCTCAGCTCTGTCCCCCCACTCTGTGGGGAGCTCCGAGGGATGGGAAGGACGAAGGGAGGGTTGTGCCACCCAGCACCCGAAGGGGCTGCTGCAGAGCACCCGGTACCTCAGACCGGAGCCCCCCACAGAGGGTGGGGAGGGTTTCCCTTGTCCTAGGTGGGCTCATTCAGCAAAGCAGCCCGGTCCCCCCCTTCCCGGGCCGTCGGAGGTGTCTTACCAGCGCTTCCCGGCTACAGCCTCGCCGCGGGCTGGGGAGGGGCCGCCGGCAAAGTCAGCTCAGCTCCCGCTGCAGCCTGCGAGACAGAGGGGACGTCAGCGCCCGCAGCGCCCGCAGCACCCGCAGCGCCCGCCGCCCTCTCCCCCCGCGCCACGGTCTGGCGCCCAGGGCTCCCGCCGCCTTCCTCCTCCTCGCCATCCCTCCAGCGCGGGGCCGGCAGCTCGCACCAGCGCGCTCTGATCTCTCATGTGTGAAGAGGGGACAATTCTCTGCTCCACTTCATCAAACCCACCCGAGGATGGGAGAGGAGGCGGCTGGAGCCACCCCGAGTGATGCCCTGGGGTGAGAGGGGAGCACAGGGCACTCCTGGACCACCGAGGGGCTTTGGAGGGGCGAAGTGAAGCCGGTTCCTCTGGACACACCAGCATCCCCAGCCCTGGCTCTCCGGACAGTCAGGACCGGAGGCAGAGAGGGTCGGCCACCAACCTTGTCTCCAGGGATGAGGGTCACTTTCTCCATCCCCAAGAACACACACAGATGCTACAGCAGGAACCATGCAGCTCGTGCTGCTCGAGCCCTGACTCAGCCAGAAAAGCACATTTTAACCGATTCTTTCAAAAAGGACAGTTTTGTGCCATGAAGTGCGTGATGGGGGGACGCTTCACAGCAGCAGTGGCTCAGGGCAGAGATTCAGGTAGAAAGCAGGGCAGGGAAGTGTCAGGGTAGTCACTCATCTGGTTCTGCCATCCCTTCCCAGCCCCCAGATCCTACAGGAACTGCCCCTTCTCCCTGCTATTCCACCACCAGCAAGATTCTCTCCAGCCAGCTCTGCTCACCCAGTGCTGGGCAGAGGTTTCAGCTTGCCTGGCAAAGGGGATCCAGCCCCTGTGGCACCCCCAGCTTCACATCCCCAAGCAGCATCCCACAGGCTCCTGTCCCAGCTGAAGCCCAAGTTTCACATCTCACCCAGGGGGAACGTCTCAGATGGATGGGGACAGGGCAGGCAGGTTTTTGCTGCCCTGCCATTTAACCCTGCTGGGAGCAAGCCTGGAAGCAAGAGCAGCAGCAGCCTTCACGCATGGGCCATCAACCTTGAAGGCATAGCGAGGACAGGGCTCATCCAGAGACAGCAGCAAAGGAGAAGGAGCTGCTGCTCCCCCTGCACTAAGAGCTGCCATCGCTGCCTCCCCTGCCCCAACCCAACCTGCTCAGCCTGTGCATTACCCAGATCACAGCACACAGCCCCGCAGCACACACCCCGGGCCTGTTATTATGCTGCAAACACTGTGGAGTGATGGTGGAAACCACCGAGCAAACCTCCGTGGGGTCAGCATCATGCCAGGCAGCCCCTCTCATCCCTCTCGCTGGGTGGGTGCTGTCACACAGAGGATGTGCCACACCACAGGTTTATTTTGATGAGCTCCTCCTGCCCCCTGCTAATAAGTTTTGTCACTATTTTTGGTGCATTTGATTAGGATAATGAGCAGCAGCTGATTGACAGCTCTGTAAACCTTTGCATGGTTTGTAATTTGTACTTGACTAATATTCAGTGGCAATAATTGCACAGCAGGGTGGAAGGTGGGGGGGAAGCTGCAGTCTCAACTCTGGGCTGCAGCACATACAAATAAGGCTGTGCTGTGTACACACATGGTGCCCGTGTCCCTGTCACCCCTGCACGCTGTGCCACTGGGCTCCCAAGCCCATGTTTAGATAAAATAGGACCAAAAAAGCCACCAAACCCAAATATGCCACATGCTGGGGTAGTGGGCACAAGTTCCTCCAGAGGGAAAGGGACAGGTCTCAGTATGGCTGCAGGGTGGATGGATGCACTTAGCACTGAATGGAAGCGTGAGAGATACAAGTGCAGCCACAGCATTTAGTGGCTGAAAGTGGCAGAGCAGCCTGCCAGCACTGCCATCCCCACCTCTGCCGCCGCCTTCTGCACCCAGAGTCTTCCAGGCCCCCCATTCCCATGGGATGAGCTGCAGTCAGAGGGGAGGGTGCCAGGGCTGAGCGCAGCAAGGAGAGAGCTGCAGCAAGAGGCCACCACCGCCCTCCCCTCTCCAAAGCAATTAAAAATGAAGCACACTCGGCTGCACAACTCAGCTCTGATCACAGCACAGCACACGAGACAGCGGCATCCCCCCCAGGCGCTGGGAACGCTGCCTGCCCTGCCCAGCATCCCCGCTCCTCCAGCACCCACATCCCGTCCCCCCCACATTAACTGCAAGTTGGGATGCAGGAAAAGGCTCGATCCTTTGCCCTACCTCCCCACAGAGATGCTCTCGCAAAGGCACAGCGAGGGGAACCGGCTGCTCTCCAGCAAGTCCTGCTCTGGCTGTTTTCCGCTGCGCCTGGATCGGATCGCTCAAGGATACTGGCCATGGTAACGCCAGGCTGATAGCGGGGCTGGCGGCGGAGGGGGAAGCGATCTTATCTTCTTTTCAAAGACACTAACAAAAGACACTGATTGGGAGCAGACACAACACAGCAGCGGCTTCTGCGAGACAGGAGCAGAAACCTTGGGAAAGGCTGCGGCAGGCTGGGGCCCAACCCCAGACACTGAGCCCTGGGGGGGACATGTCTCTGGCGAAGCAGGCTCCATCCCTGGGGCTGCAAAGGAGCTGGTGGGTGCCAAGCAGAGGGGCTGGGGGCACCAGTGCTCACCTGCTGCTGGGGGGAGCCGCGGCTTGCAAAGCCCCAGCGAGATTAATAACATGAACTGTCTCGCCCCAGACTGAAAAATGAAGCATGCAGGATGGCAGCGAGACAAAGCAGCCTCGCAGCACCCAGCCCATGGCAGCCCACAGGCACCGGCGTTGGGAAGGAGCAGAGAGCAGCGATCCCAATCCTACCCCGACACGCTCCATGGCCCTGTGCACACAACCAACCCCCCCCCAGCAGGAACAGCATCCGGCCTGGGCAGGTCCATGCAGGACAAACAGAAGCCATCTACAAGGTGTGACTCTAACAGCAGAGATGCCGGGTTAGAGGCAGGCAGCCGAGAGCCAAAATGCACTTCGCTGTCCCCTGTGTCCCCCAGCACAGGCAGCACAAGGTGGCAGTGATGCGCCCGCACCGAGACAGCAGGTCAGCACCATGCCAGGAGTGGTGGATTGCTGCCATAACCACAGTGAGGTGGTAACTGAACAGCCAACAACCATCCTGTCTCCCTCCTCACATCATCCCCTGCTCCCTCCCCACATTTTGGTAGGAGACACAGCCCCGAATGTGCTCACACAGCAGCTTCCCCCTTGGTCCCAGGGGATGCTACTGAAGTTTTGCCTTTTCCCATGGCAAACATCATGGTTGGGGCACTGGCTCAGCCACTCAAATACAGCAGGTCACTGTGTCCCCAATGGAAAAAGCAATTCCTGTCCCATGCTCTTGGGCTTTTCTTGAAGGGAAACATCTCTACCAGCCCCACTGCAGTGGGGCACCACTGCACCACCTGAGTCCCAGGTGCTGCTCCTCCAGCCCTGCAAACCAGGGTATGATGCTGCAGAACCTCTCCCTGCCCAACTGATGCAGTGAGGGCATGCCTGGATTGTGCCTCCAGCCCTTTTCCTCCACAAGGACACTCATTTCTCACCTGCACTGACTCTTAAAACAGAAGGAGAGATGCAGAGATGCTTGATTCATCTCTCAGGCTCAATTTAGTGACCAGGGAAGCTGCAGGCAGGTGACACCCACTCTGCCCAACAACTGCATGTCAAAGACACCTGGGTTAAGGCATTCCAGCTCACAGAAAACTCTCCCAGAGGACAGGAATCACTGATGGAGGACAGCAGCACAGCTGCTGCATGGGGCTCAGTGACACCCCCACATATGTAAGCTCCAGCCCCTCCCATTGACCCTGTCAGCTCCCGTTAAATTTAAAACCATCTTAATTAAAGGTCCACAGCCCAAGTAGCTGCAGCCACTGGGTCATGAGAGGGGAGAGTATAATTAAGTCAACCATCCAAATTCACCCCTGTAAGCACGGGGGAGAGTCACGGTCACAGCGATGCAAAATGCCTCTGAAGGGACATGTCAAAACAGGGAGCTTAAAAGACCAAACAAAACCCCCGAGAAGCACAAAAGCAAGTTCTGGATGTTCATCTGGCCAAGAAACTGGGAAACACCAAACACAAACAAAGCTGTTTTTTCCCCCAAGGGATGGGAGGAGGGAAGGTGGCCATTGCCGTGTCACATCCCCATCACTGCACTGCAGCACATGGGGACCAACAGGGCTACAACTGCAATCCCCCGGCGTGTGGATGCAGACAGCCTGTGCTGACCCACCACAAGGCTCACCCTCAGCCCTGGCATTGCACACAGAGCTGTGCTGTGGGGCTTACCTTACTGCATGGGGAGCCCCTGCTGCAACATGGGAGCGTGGGCACCCCCCATCGCCCCTTTCCACCCCTGTGCAGCAACAAAGCCACCCCAAAAATCAGGGTTCCCACAGCTCTGCCAGCCCCATGCCTGGATCCAAACGAGACCCCCATGTTCAGACAGAAAGTGTTTGGGGTCACGGAGGAAATGAAAGTCAAGTGAAGGCACCTGAAGCCCACACTGTCCCCTGTTATCCATGCAGGAGCTTCGGGACAGGTGGAGAACAAACACACAGGTCCTGCAAACCCAGCCTGAGTCTGCTGCTTGCACACAGGGAGGAAAGGGAAGCCCCTCACTTCCTGGCCCGCGTGCATCCTCCATCCCTTTCTGCACTGCAAAGGTATCCGGGCAATTAGAGATGGGGAAATAGAAACTCTCTCACCAGGAGGGTGGTCCAGCACAGGACCCGGGCTGGAGAGGTGGTGGGATCTCCAAGGAGATGCTCAAAGCTGGCTGGGTGCAGCCTGACCTCGCTGCTGCTGCTCCGGGTCACAGCAGGGATGCCTACAGGTGCCTCCCAGCCTGACTCAGCCTGTGCTTCCAGCATTCCCACCAGGACACCAGCCAAAGCCAGGAATTGCCCAACCAGCTCCAGCAAGCGCTTTCCAAAGGCACACAAAGCCTTTGGCCTGGGTTAACCTGAAGCTGGCTTCTCCCAGACAGGTGATGAGGGGACTGCTCTCCTCCTGCCAAGTCCAGGAGAAGGAAACAGGAAATGCTTCCAAGGGCAGGAGTGCCTGTGGGGCCGAGAAGCACCAATGCTGAGCAGGGAAGCACCAACATCAAGCCAGGCCAGCAGCAGATGCTGGAGCTCCTGCCCACCATGAGCCATGGGGCGATGCTTGCCCAGAACAGTCTCTAGCTCAGCACTGGGGGCTCAGAACCGCTCAAAATGTGCCTTTTTCACACAAGCCCCACCATGAGCTCCCACTGCCCACCACCCAATTCTATGGGTTCCCACAGCCCCATCACATAAACACCATTCCCATCCTCCTCCAGGTGAAGCATCGGGATGAGGGACAAGCCCTGCTGAAAGGAGTGTCAGGGACACGGTGACATGAGCTGGCCTGAGCAGGAGGAGGAGGGAGGAAGATTTCTGTTCCCATTTCTGCAGCAGCAACTCCGGCTTCAGGAAATGGAGTTTGCTTCTGCTTTCTGGAAGGGGACATCTGCCCAAGGTGCTCTCGGGGGACAGGCACAGAGCAGCACCCAGCTCCTGGGGAAGGGGCAGTGGCAGTGGGAGGCTGATGGGACTCATGGGTGGCTCAGATCCAGCCAAAACACCAGTGCCACCAGCGTGAGGGCTGCACCCAACAGCGCTGCAGCAGTTTCACCCCCCGGGGGAGGATGGCAGCACAGGCAGGGGGCAAATCTCCAGGGCAGGGGGAGGAAGGGGGCAAGGAACAGGCAGGGGGCAGAAAAGCTCTGGATCTGAGCAAGTTCCAACCTCCCATGGCCACGCTGGCGTCACTGCTAAAACATTTCCACCTTCAGAGAAACCAGCCCATCCAGTCCAGCCAGGAGAGGAGCTCCCCCGGCCCCCCGGGATGGAGCCGCAGCCACACCGGCCCTGCAAAGGGGTCCTGTTGGGCCCCCGTGGCTGGGAACCTCCCATCACCCCTCCTGATGTGGAACGGGAACTGAAACGCTCGCTGGTAAAAAAGGGACACCCTCAACACAAACCCTGTGCGTGGGGCTGGGCATTGCCCCGCTCCTGGCTGGGAGCCACAGGCACTTAGCAGGACACGTGCCGGGGTTCACTGCAATGGGAAGGTCTGAAGGAGAACCCAAGCAGAGGCCAAGGATCCTCCATCACCGATTTCCAACACTTCCCGCTTTGCAGAACAGTTTCAAATGAGCAGGATGCCATGCAGCAAATTTATACCAATTATTGGTTTCTTTTCCTTGGTTACTCTGGGGCATCTGTCTGACACAAGCCACGTGCTCCAGAGAACTGTGGGGCCACCAGCCCTAAGGCACATGTGCAACGGGGACAGCGGGTGGCTGTGAGTCAAGGCTGGGTGATCAGGATCAGCCCCCAGCAATGCACACTTGCCCCTTGCTTTCACCTCCACAGCCACGGTGAGACCTGGAGCAGCTCCTGCAGCAGTGGGCACAGCCCAGGACCATGGCTCTGGACTCAGCACCGGCAGACCCCGCGTTAAGGCATGCTCGGAATGCCTGGACTTCACAGAGCCCCAAGAGATGCTGGTCCCCACACATGCCACTCCCATCTGCACCACCAAAACAAAGCAACGCGCTCAGGATGCGTCAGAGGAAGTGAGCAGGGAGGGTCTTGGGGGGGCAAATGGAGAAGATCGGCATTTCCATACCCAAAACGCTGCTCCAGATTCACCCCATCACTCCTGGGGTGAGTGGGATGCTCAGCGACTCCATCGGGAGAGGAGCCGGGCGGGAGGTGCAGCCCCAGACAGTGCTTGTGATAAACAGCCCGAGCTGATGAAAAACAAAGGAAAACGCTGAGCTGGTGTCTTTTATCCCTGCCCCTTCTGGAGGGGAGAGCCCGGCTCCAGGCACACCTCCAGGTCCCGCACCATGCTGCCACGGTGGTGGGGAGCAGACACCAGCTGTGGGTGAGATGGATAGGACCAGCCCTGGGCTGCAGACACCCAGCAGTGGCATGGGATGACCTGCACATGGACCTTGCACTCTCCCACAGCATCACTCGTGCTGCTCTTGCTACCTGGAATAACCATGCCGAGCTGGAGCTGCCCCTTCCCCACCCCCGGGGAAGAGCCTGAAGGGACGGGATGAAAGGACAAAGGGATGAAGGGATGAAAGAACAAAAGGATGAAGGGCATCTCTGCTGCTCTCCTTCACCTGTGGCTCAGACGGCTTCAGCAAAGCCCACCCAGACCACCGCACCAGAGCTATCCCCATCCCCAAGCACTAAGAAGGGCTCAGATCAGCACACGTACACAAACATGCGTACACATCCACACATGGCTGTGCATGCAGGAGGGGTCAGCAGGCAGCTCTTGGCAGCTGCCCCCACATCTCCCTGCCCGACCCCTGCACTCTTTCTACCCCACGCACTTCCAAACTCAACTATCCGTGATGCTGGAGCATTAAACTCATCCCGCTGGCAGTGACTTCTGCAGCTACACATGTACCCTTCCCTGCCCCATGACACCCCCCCTGCTCAGCGCAGCAGGGTGCTCATTGGCACCTTCCCCTCAACCACATGGAGGGTAACAAGATTGATTGTTTCCTTCTTTCGGCCTATTAGCTCTGTTTGGTCATCTCAAGCTCCATCATTTTAC